>JAVTVY010026411.1:0-115639 GCA_036873755.1 Hanleya hanleyi | reverse complement strand
CGACGTGACTGCTCTAAAAGATTAACCGTTGCAGCTGGAGACTTCAAATTTGGTTTACTGCATTGTTGGGTGGTAAAGCACAAGCCTATTGAAATTGGGCGCATTTAGTTGATTTTTTTGGTTTCCATGGCAACATCACGAAAAATATCCACATGGTGACGTGACCGCTCTCAAAGGTGAACCGTTGCATTGTTGGGTGGTAAAGCACAAGCCTATTGAAATTGGGGACATTTTGGTGGTTTTTGTGGTTTGCATGGCAACATAACAAAAAATATCCACATTACTACGTGACTGCTCTAAAAGCCGAACTTTTGCAGCTGGAAACTTCAAATTTGGTATACAGCATTGTTGCATGGTAAAGCACAAGCCTAAAGAAATTGGGGACATTTTGGTGGTTTTTGTGGTTTCCATGGCAACATAACGAAAAATATCCATATTACGACGTGAATGCTCTAAAAGCCGAACCGTTGCAGCTGGAGACTTCAAATTCAGTATACAGCATTGTTGCATGGTAAAGCACAAGCTTATTGAAATTGGGGACATTTTGTTGATTTTTGTGGTTTCCATGGCAACATAACGAAAAATATCCACATGATGACATGAACGTTCTAAAAGCCAAACCGTTGCAGCTAGAGACTTCAAATTTGGTATACAGCAATGTTGGGTGGTAAAGCACAAGGCTATTGAAATTAGGTAAATTTGGGTGTTTTTGCTGTTTCCATGGCAACATATTTGGAAAATAGTTTGAGTATATTATCAAAAGTTACACTTTTAGATTTGTGTTCAAAATTCAAAAACATAAAATTAGAAACGAAAGTTGAATTATTGAACGTTATACATATTCTGTTGACCAAAGCAACAGTCACCAGCCTTGAATTTGTCTAATGTAGTGTTGGAAAATGATTTTTTGGGGGTCCAAGGCATGACACACTATATATGAGTTAACTCATGCATGTACATGTATCACGCTCCTAACTCCGGGGTCTCCCAGAATAATAAGTAAAATCCACACAAAAAGCAACGTCACCATGAGGGTCATCAATGAGAAACAAGAGCTTTATTTTGGTCTCATATTATGTTCATGTATATATATATATATATATATATATATATTTCTTTAGATGACCCCTTGAGAACAGGAGCTTTGTTCAATGCACAACCAAAGTTGAAAACTTAAATTCTTAACCTGACCTGTATGTTACCATTATTTTTCAGCCATACAAAATGTGACTCGTGTCAAGGTCCCCTGTTTGGTCCAGGCCTGAGGATTATCCGACCAGTGCCGAAGATATTTGGGATCAAACATCTACCAATCCTGTTTCTAGCATGCTCTCCGATGTGTAAAGAGGAGTTCATGATGAACACTAACACACTGACTGAAAGTCTGTACGGAGATGGCATGGAAGAATAACCAAGAGCACAGTAACACACTGACAATATGTCCGATGATGACATGGAGGAATAACAAAGAACCATTCACAAAGGGTCACTGATATGGACATTTCTTGACTGACTATTCTTGGTGTTGGCTAAAGATTTGTGAGACTTTTGTATTTATAGTCTGGTTCTTGAATCCATGGAAAAGTCTGGAAAGTCACGGAATTTCAAAATCAACTTTCCAGACCCGAAAAATGATGGTATTTAAATTTTGGTCTGTGGAGGCCTCAAAAAATATAAATACTTCCGGAGTTCTCGTTGTCACGGAAGTTTTTTATGTGTTGGGTAATTGAGTGGAACTTCTGGAGTGTTTGCCATATAATGAAATGGAAGGTCTGGAGATGCTAGGCATCCGAGGTATGTTGTAAAATCAATTGTGAACATTGAGGATTTGAGTTAATGTACTCTGAAAAATTGTATGGTCAGACAGAAACACACCTACATGTATATGGCTATTATATATCCAGAAGTTGGTGACTGATTCGTATACATCTGTACGCAGTGATTAAAGGTACTACCTGCATGAAACCTACAGAGAAACTGTAAAGAAGAAGGTGATATTTATTTCTATGAAAATGATATCAAAGGAGCGGGCGGATTCTGCCCGAGCGGTATTGTCGTTGCCTCCGTCCGTCTGTCCGTCCGTCCGTCTGTCCATCATATCATTGTAAATACATTATCTCAAAAAGTGCTTCACTTACAACAATGAAACTTCATACAGTTGTTTAATACAGCCAGTACCAGAAGCCTATTGAAAGTCGGTGCCATTGGATGTGTTTTTCAGGAGTTATGCCCCTTTATACATGTCTGGCTGTTGTTATCCTTGTAAACACATTATCTCAAAAAGTCCGTCACTCCCAACAATGAAACTTCATACAGTTGTTTAATGCAGCTAGTACCAGAAGCCTATTCAAAGTCGGTGTAATCGGATGTGTTTTTCAGGAGTTATGCCCCTTTATACATGTCTGGCTGTTTTTATCCTTGTAAACACATTATCTCAAAAAGTCCTTCACTCACAACAATGAAACTTCATACAGTTGTTTAATACAACCAGTACCAGAAGCCTATTCAAAGTCGGTGCCATTGGATGTGTTTTTCAGGAGTTATGCCCCTTTATACATGTCTGTTGGTCCATATCCTTGTAAACAAATTATCTCAAAAAGTCCTTCACTCACAACAATGAAACTTCATACAGTTGTTTAATACAACCAGTACCAGAAGCCTATTGAAAGTCGGTGCCATTGGATGTATTTTTCAGGAGTTATGCCCCTTTATACATGTCTGTCTGTTTTTATCCGTGTAAACACATTATCTCAAAAAGTCCTTCACTCACAACAATGAAACTTCATACAGTTGTTTAATACAGCCAGTACCAGAAGCCTATTGAAAGTCGGTGTAATCGGATGTGTTTTTCAGGAGTTCTGCTCCTTTATACATGTCTGTTGGTCCATATCCTTGTAAACATATTATCTCAAAAAGTCCTTCACTCACAACAATGAAACTTCATACAGTTGTTTAATACAGCCAGTACCAGAAGCCTATTGAAAGTCGGTGCCATGGGATGTGTTTTTCAGGAGTTCACACAAACCTGTGTGGATTATAGACAGTAATCGTTCGACTACATCTACTATAGGTAATCACTGCTCTATTGCTATATTGTTTTGTCTGTCTATGATCTATATCATACAGGTAAAATTATGCCCACCCCAAATATGTGAGTTGTTGGGGTCAGAAACATTATTTCCACAATTGCTTTGGGCCCGGCCCGAGGGGTCCCGATGGCGACAGCCACATGTTAACACAATGAAACAGATGTGGTGAAACATGTATGGAAGCAGTAACCTCTGCCATGACGTGAGTCTGACTGTGATCACGTCATATATCCAGTCGTCAGTCGTGTGGGAAATCATATTGTGATGTACGTTACAACAATTTGGTATCATTATGACATCAACAAAGGCTTTACGTTGTAGTTCTGTGATGTTGGCATTACAATGGAAATGTCAGCTAGAAAATTCACTGTGATTGCTCGCTACGATTTCCAAACAGGTGTCCTATTTGTGGGTTTCAACTGTGACCATTCCACAAAACAATAAACCGTGAAAAAAAGTGTTGAATATAACCTCTTACAAAAATTTAGCATCAAAAAAGGTTTGGGGTGAGGACCATTTGCTAGAACCATTAATATGAAAAAGTTTTCAAAACGTAAAAAAAAAAAAAAAAAATTCATGGAATATTGTGGTGCATGAACCATGTCTAAGAGAAATCCATGTATTAAGATCAAATCTCATCGTTATGGCACAGAGCAATATTCCAATCTCTGCCAAGACAGGTTGTAGCTGGTCTGTGGTGATTAGTTTGTGGATGACAAAAGATGAATGGATGGATTTGTCCAATGTTGGCCATCATTCTAGTTGCGTTTGGATTTGTGATCCCACATATGAATTACATGCTGCAGAATAAAATCATGGCTTGCCATTGTGTCAAGTGAAACTCACTATAAACATTAAATTTTTGATGAAAGACTTGAATTACATGTAGATGAACTTGAACAGTAGGTAGTAGATATATACTTTTTTTTTGACAGCTGATCTTGGTGAACATTTTCTGGCGGACTATTCTTTCCGGGTACAAGATGAGTGTACTATAAAGTAGACTATTTTTCTCTGCCTCATGTAATTATTGCAGATCAATATAAACTTTGTGAGTTATAATAAATCAATGACTTGACCAATATCAGAGAGTATTTATGGTGGTTGAATGAATGTGAAGTACACGGCTATGAAGGTCCTCAAAGCATGTCTGTGATACTATAACATACGATTTCAATAAAACTATATATTATACAATATAAGTGTTGTGCTTGTTTACTGCACTTGCATGGACATAATTTTCTCCACGCTGGAGCTTGTAATTGTCAGAGGGGTACTTGGTGATGTTAGTCAGTAATGAAGAACTTTTGGGGAATAGTCCAATGGGGAATTTAACAATGAAGATGGACATTTGAGATGTTCGGTAGTAATGAGTTCTGATTTGTTAGACAATTAGGGGGAACTATTGGAGTGCTCACCATGTATTGTAATGGAAGTTATTGGGTGTTGGGTAATGAGGTGGAACTTCTGGAGCGATCACCATTTAATGTAACGGTAGTTATTGGGTGTTGGGTAAGGAGGTCGAACTTCTGGAGCAATCACCATTTATGTAACGGTAGTTATTGGGTGTTGGGTAATGAGTTGGAACTATTGGAGTGCTCACCATGTATTGTAATGGAAGTTATTGGGTGTTGGGTAATGAGGTGGAACTTCTGGAGCAATCATGTAATGTAATGGAAGTTATAGGGTGTTGGGTAATGAGGTGGAACTTCTGGAGCGATTACCATTTAAGGTAACGGTAGTTATTGGGTGTTGGGTAATGAGGTGGGACTTCTGGAGCGATCACCATTTAATGTAATGGTAGTTATTGGGTGTTGGATAATGAGGTGGAACTTCGGGAGCGATCACCATGTAATGTAATGGTACTTATTGGGTGTTGGGTAATGAGGTGGAACTTCGGGAGCGATCACCATTTAATGTAATGGTAGTTATTGGGCATTCGGTAATGAGGTGGAACTTCTGGAGCGATCATCATTTAATGTAACGGTAGTTATTTGGTGTTGGGTAATGAGGTGGAACTTCTGGAGCGATCACCATTTAATGTAACGGTAGTTATTGGGTGTTGGGTAATGAGGTGGAACTTCTGGAGCGATCACCATTTAATGTAACGGTAGTTATTGGGTGTTGGGTAATGAGGTGGAACTATTGGAGTGCTCACCATGTATTGTAATGGAAGTTATTGGTTGTTGGGTAATGAGGTGGAACTTCTGGATTGATCATGTATTGTAATGGAAGTTGTTGGGCGTTGGGTAATGAGGTGGAACTCCTGGAGCGATCACCATTTAATGTAACGGTAGTTATTGGGTGTTGGGTAATGAGGTGGAGCTATTGCAGTGCTCACTATGTATTGTAATGGAAGTTATTGGGTGTTGGGTAATGAGGTGGAACTTCTGGAGTGATCACCATGTATTGTAATGGAAGTTATAGGGTGTTGGGTAATGAGGTGAAATTTCTGGAGTGATCACCATGTAATGTAATGGAAGTTATTGGGTGTTGGGTAATGAGGTGGAACTTCTGGAGAGATCACCATGTAATGTAATGGAAGTTATTCTGTGTTGGGTAATGAGCTAGGTGGGACTTCTGGAGCGATCACCATGTAATGTAATGGAAGCTGTTGGGTATTGGGTAATGAGGTGGAACTTCTGGAGCGATCACCACGTAATGTAATGGAAGTTATAGGGTGTTGGGTAATGAGGTGGAACTTCTGGAGGGGTCACCATGTAATGTGATGGAAGTTATTTGGTGTTGGGTAAAGGAGATGAAACTTCTGGAGAGATCACCATGTAATGTAATGAAAGTTATTGGGTGTTTGGTAATGAGCTAGGTGGGACTTCTGGAGCAATCACCATGCAATGTAATGGAAGTTATTGGGTGTTGGGTAATGAGGTGGATCTTCTGGAGCGTCACCATTTAAGGTAACGGTAGTTATTAGGTGTTGGGTAATGAGGTGGAACTTCTGGGCAATCACCATTTAATGGTAGTTATTGGGTGTTGGGTAATGAGGTGGAACGTGTGGAGCGATCAACATGTAATGTGATGGTACTTACTGGGTGTTGGGTAATGAGGTGGAACTTCTGGAGCGATCACCATTTAATGTAATGGTAGTTATTGGGCATTGGGTAATGAGGTGGAACTTCTGAAGCGATCACCATTTAATGTAATGGTAGTTAATTGGTGTTGGGTAATGAGGTGGAACTTCTGGGGCGATCACCATTTAATGTAACGGTAGTTATTGGGTGTTGGGTAATGAGGTGGAACTTCTGGAGCGATCACCATTTAATGTAACGGTAGTTATTGGGTGTTGGGTAATGAGGTAATGGAAGTTGTTGGGTAATGAGGTGGAACTTCTGGAGCGATCACCATTTAATGTAATGGTAGTTATTGGGTGTTGGGTAATGAGGTGGAACTTCTGGGGCGATCACCATTTAATGTAATGGTAGTTATTGGGTGTTGGGTAATGAGGTAATGGAAGTTGTTGGGTATTGAGGTGGAACTTCTGGAGCGATCACCATTTAATGTAATGGTAGTTATTGGGTGTTGGGTAATGAGTTGGAACTATTGGAGTGCTCACCATGTATTGTAATGGAAGTTATTGGGTGTTGGGTAATGAGGTGGAACGTCTGGAGCGATCACCGTTTAATGTAACCGTAGTTATTGGGTGTTGGGTAATGAGTTGGAACTATTGGAGTGCTCACCATGTATTGTAATGGAAGTTATTGGTTGTTGGGTAATGAGGTGGAACTATTGCAGTGCTCACCATGTATTGTAATGGAAGTTATTGGGTGTTGGGTAATGAGGTGGAACTTCTGGAGTGATCACCATGTAATGTAATGGAAGTTATAGGGTGTTGGTTAATGAGGTGGAATTTCTGGAGCGATCAACATGTATTGTAATGGAAGTTATTGGGTGTTGGGTAATGAAGTGAAACTTCTGGAGAGATCACCATGTAATGTAATGAAAGTTATTCGGTGTTGGGTAATAAGCTAGGTGGGACTTCTGGAGCGATCACCATGTAATGTAATGGAAGTCATTGGATGTTGGGTAATGAGGTGGAACTTCTGGAGCGATCACCATGTAATGTAATGAAGTTATAGGGTGTTGGGTAATGAGGTGGAACTTCTGGAGCGGTCGCCATGTAATGTAATGGAAGTTATTTGGTGTTGGGTAAGGAGGTGAAACTTCTGGAGCGATCACCATGTAATGTAATGGAAGTTATAGGGTGTTGGGTAATGAGGTGGAACTTCTGGAGCAATCATCATTTAATGTAACGGTACATGTAGTTATTGGGTGTTGGGTAATGAGGTGGAACTATTGGAGTGCTCACCATGTATTGTAATGGAAGTTATTGGGTGTTGGGTAATGGGGTATATGGTGCTGGGTAATGAGGTGAAACTTCTGGAGAGATCACCATTTAATGTAATGGTAGTTATTGGGTGTTGGGTAATGAGGTGGAACTTCTGGAGCGATCACCATTTAATGTAACGGTAGTTATTTGGTGTTGGGTAATGAGGTGGAACTTCTGGAGCGATCACCATTTAATGTAACGGTAGTTATTGGGTGTTGGGTAATGAGGTGGAACTTCTGGAGCGATCACCATTTAATGTAACGGTAGTTATTGGGTGTTGGGTAATGAGGTGGAACTATTGGAGTGCTCACCATGTATTGTAATGGAAGTTATTGGTTGTTGGGTAATGAGGTGGAACTTCTGGATTGATCATGTATTGTAATGGAAGTTGTTGGGCGTTGGGTAATGAGGTGGAACTCCTGGAGCGATCACCATTTAATGTAACGGTAGTTATTGGGTGTTGGGTAATGAGGTGGAGCTATTGCAGTGCTCACTATGTATTGTAATGGAAGTTATTGGGTGTTGGGTAATGAGGTGGAACTTCTGGAGTGATCACCATGTATTGTAATGGAAGTTATAGGGTGTTGGGTAATGAGGTGAAATTTCTGGAGTGATCACCATGTAATGTAATGGAAGTTATTGGGTGTTGGGTAATGAGGTGGAACTTCTGGAGAGATCACCATGTAATGTAATGGAAGTTATTCTGTGTTGGGTAATGAGCTAGGTGGGACTTCTGGAGCGATCACCATGTAATGTAATGGAAGCTGTTGGGTATTGGGTAATGAGGTGGAACTTCTGGAGCGATCACCACGTAATGTAATGGAAGTTATAGGGTGTTGGGTAATGAGGTGGAACTTCTGGAGGGGTCACCATGTAATGTAATGGAAGTTATTTGGTGTTGGGTAAAGGAGATGAAACTTCTGGAGAGATCACCATGTAATGTAATGAAAGTTATTGGGTGTTTGGTAATGAGCTAGGTGGGACTTCTGGAGCAATCACCATGCAATGTAATGGAAGTTATTGGGTGTTGGGTAATGAGGTGGATCTTCTGGAGCGATCACCATTTAAGGTAACGGTAGTTATTGGGTGTTGGGTAATGAGGTGGAACTTCTGGAGCGATCACCATTTAATGTAATGGTAGTTATTGGGTGTTGGGTAATGAGGTGGAACGTGTGGAGCGATCACCATGTAATGTGATGGTACTTACTGGGTGTTGGGTAATGAGATGGAACTTCTGGAGCGATCACCATTTAATGTAATGGTAGTTATTGGGCATTGGGTAATGAGGTGGAACTTCTGAAGCGATCACCATTTAATGTAACGGTAGTTATTGGGTGTTGGGTAATGAGGTGGAACTTCTGGGGCGATCACCATTTAATGTAACGGTAGTTATTGGGTGTTGGGTAATGAGGTGGAACTTCTGGAGCGATCACCATTTAATGTAACGGTAGTTATTGGGTGTTGGGTAATGAGGTAATGGAAGTTGTTGGGTATTGAGGTGGAACTTCTGGAGCGATCACCATTTAATGTAATGGTAGTTATTGGGTGTTGGGTAATGAGGTGGAACTTCTGGGGCGATCACCATTTAATGTAATGGTAGTTATTGGGTGTTGGGTAATGAGGTAATGGAAGTTGTTGGGTATTGAGGTGGAACTTCTGGAGCGATCACCATTTAATGTAATGGTAGTTATTGGGTGTTGGGTAATGAGTTGGAACTATTGGAGTGCTCACCATGTATTGTAATGGAAGTTATTGGGTGTTGGGTAATGAGGTGGAACGTCTGGAGCGATCACCGTTTAATGTAACCGTAGTTATTGGGTGTTGGGTAATGAGTTGGAACTATTGGAGTGCTCACCATGTATTGTAATGGAAGTTATTGGTTGTTGGGTAATGAGGTGGAACTATTGCAGTGCTCACCATGTATTGTAATGGAAGTTATTGGGTGTTGGGTAATGAGGTGGAACTTCTGGAGTGATCACCATGTAATGTAATGGAAGTTATAGGGTGTTGGTTAATGAGGTGGAATTTCTGGAGCGATCAACATGTATTGTAATGGAAGTTATTGGGTGTTGGGTAATGAAGTGAAACTTCTGGAGAGATCACCATGTAATGTAATGAAAGTTATTCAGTGTTGGGTAATAAGCTAGGTGGGACTTCTGGAGCGATCACCATGTAATGTAATGGAAGTCATTGGATGTTGGGTAATGAGGTGGAACTTCTGGAGCGATCACCATGTAATGTAATGAAGTTATAGGGTGTTGGGTAATGAGGTGGAACTTCTGGAGCGATCACCATGTAATGTAATGGAAGTTATGCGGTGTTGGGTAATGAGGTGGAACTTCTGGAGCGGTCACCATGTAATATAATGAAAGTTATTGGGTGTTGGGTAATGAGGTGAAACTTCTGGAGAGATCATGTAATGTAATGAAAGTTATTCGGTGTTGGGTAATGAGCTAGGTGGGACTTCTGGAGCGATCATGTAATGTAATTGAGTTATTGGGTGTTGGATAATGAGCTAGGTGGGACTTCTGGAGCGATCATATATTGTAATGGAAGTTATATGGTGCTGGGTAATGAGGTGGAACTATTGGAGTGCTCACCATGTATTGTAATGGAAGTTGTTGGGTATTGGGGTGGAACTTCTGGAGCGATCACCATTTAATATAATGGTAGTTATTGGGTGTTGGGTAATGAGGTGGAACTTCTGGGGCGATCACCATTTAATGTAACGGTAGTTATTGGGTGTTGGGTAATGAGTTGGAACTATTGGAGTGCTCACCATGTATTGTAACGGAAGTTATTGGGTGTTGGGTAATGAGGTGGAACGTCTGGAGCGATCACCGTTTAATGTAACCGTAGTTATTGGGTGTTGGGTAATGAGTTGGAACTATTGGAGTGCTCGCCATGTATTGTAATGGAAGTTATATGATGTTGGTTAATAAGGTGAAACTTCTGGAGAGATCACCATGTAATGTAATGGAAGTTATAGGGTGTGGGTTAATGAGGTGGAATTTCTGGAGTGATCACCATGTGATGTAATGGAAGTTATTGGGTGTTGGGTAATGAGGTGAAACTTCTGGAGAGATCACCATTTAATGTAATGAAAGTTATTCGGTGTTGGGTAATGAGCTAGGTGGGACTTCTGGAGCGATCACCATGTAATGTAATGGAAGTTATTGGGTGTTGGGTAATGAGGTGGAAGTTCTGGAGCGATCACCATGTAATGTAATGGAAGTTATTTGGTGTTGGGTAATGAAGTGAAACTTCTGGAGAGATCACCATGTAATGTAATTAAAGTTATTGGGTGTTGGGTAATGAGCTAGATGGGACTTCTGGAGCGATCACCATGTAATGTAATGGAAGTTATTTGGTGTTGGGTAATGAGGTGGAACTTCTGGAGCGATCACCGTGTAATGTAATGGAAGTTATAGGGTGTCGAGTAATGAGGTGGAACTTCTGGAGCGGTCACCATGTAATGTAATGGAAGTTATTGGGTGTTGGGTAATGAGGAGAAACTTCTGGAGTGATCACCATGTAATGTAATGAAAGTTGTTGGTTAATGAGCCAGGTGAGATTTCTGGGGCGATCACCATGTAATGTAATGGAAGTTATTGGGTGATGGGTAATGAGGTGGAACTTCTGGAGTGATCACCATGTAATGTAATGAAAGTTATTGGGTGTTGGGTAATGAGCTAGGTGGGACTTCTGGAGTGATCACCATGTAATGTAATGGAAGTTATTGGGTGTTGGGTAATGAGGTGAAACTTCTGGAGAGATCACCATGTAATGTAATGGAAGTTATTGGGTGTTGGGTAATGAGGTGGAACTTCTGGGGTGATCACCATGTATTGTAATGGAAGTTATTGGTGTTGGGTAATGAGGTGAAACTTCTGGAGAGATCACCATGTAATGTAATGGAAGTTGTTGGTTAATGAGCCAGGTGAGACTTCTGGGGCGATCACCATGTAATGTAATGGAAGTTATTGGGTGATGGGTAATGAGGTGGAACTTCTGGAGTGATCACCATGTAATGTAATGAAAGTTATTGGGTGTTGGGTAATGAGCTAGGTGAGACTTCTGGAGTGATCACCATGTAATGTAATGGAAGTTATTGGGTGTTGGGTAATGAGGTGGAACTTCTGGAGTGATCACCATGTAATGTAATGGAAGTTATTGGGTGTTGGGTAATGAGGTGAAACTTCTGGAGAGATCACCATGTAATGTAATGGAAGTTATTGGGTGTTGGGTAATGAGGTGGAACTTCTGGGGTGATCACCATGTAATGTAATGGAAGTTTTTGGGTGTTAGACAGTGAAGTGAAATTTCTGGTGTGATGTGTAGTCTTCTAGTCTGACATAATAGAAGATAATCTATTTGGAGATTGGAGAAATCGATCATTGGAAGTGGAATTTTGGACAGTCATTTCTCGGCATATGCATACGAGTATTTCACGAGATCCACATCAGAAGTTGGAGGACTATCTTGATCCGTAGAGGCCTACAGACCATTAATGCACAGCTCAGTTACAACCTCTACCAGGTGAGTGCAGAAATGATCTTCCACTGACTATTGAAGAAAGAGGATTTACGATGAGCACGCTTTGCTAGCTAAAACGCATCTGTTTAAGAATGCCAAATGTTAATGACCATGGATGCAAACTAAAGTATTGCATCACGATTTATTTCCGATGACTCAGATATCGTATTCTGGAAGAAACCTACTAATTTCGTTGGAATTCTTTGAGGATATGGTATCGCGTTTCTGATCTACAAGCACTGCTGATTTTAAATGCGTCAATCTGAGAAGTTGAATGGATGTCTCGACACAATAAAACAATGGCAGGGTTTTCAACAGGAAGCCACACAAACTGATATCAGCACAATGTTTTATTCGATGATAAATATATGGTTTCGCAGAGACCATTGTCTCTAGGCCTAACAGGTGAATGAAGTGTATGATATATTTGATATAAATCCATCTTAACCAGTGAGGCATCAACATGAAATAAATTTGATCACTCAAGTGTAAAAGTGATGACAGCAGAGGAGCTCCTAGATCCACTCAAGCAAAAGTGTACATGTACGTCAAAGGTATTACTCTGTCCAAGTGAATAGACTCCACAATAGCCTGGCTTGTGAGATATTTGACAGTAGATCCTGATGCATACATATATTTTCACATTAATAAATATATTTCAAACATTTTGTTTAAATAAATTTTTATTATTTCTAAAAAAAATATTATTTTATCAAATAAAGCAATTTCCATTGGCATGATTGATGTCAAGCCAAACAAAACCCCCCAGTTATCACAATTTTTAATTCTCTACCATACTCTGACTTCTATGACATGGAAAATATGCTTCTGATTGACTGAAGCTCCATACTCAAAATAGGCATTAAAGTCAAGGGCAAGTAGTATAGAAAGGTGAAATTTCTTATCATGATTGGGGAAGGCCGAAAGTGACAACATGGATGACTTCACGAACATCACTTCCGGGTTAAGTGTCACATCCAGTTAACCATGTTAACAATTAAGGGGTCACCATATGGAGAGGACACTGTCGGTCACGTGACTGGCTGGGGGGGGGGGGGGATGCAAAAACTATGACTTTCCCTGAGGAAAATGCAGAAAAAGGACTATAAATGCAATCAAATGGGTCTGTTGCATAAAAATGAGTCCTGGGGGTTTGGCCATGGTGTCAACTTAACCCTTTGAACCCTGGAAACCGCTTTAGTGGCCTATTTATATAATGTATATACCTGAGAGGCCGCTTTAGCAGCCTCTGACGTCAGAACCGACTATTCAGCCAATCAGATAACGTTTTAAGTCTCCGCTCCACAGTTTTAGTTTGGTCGCCCAAGTCCAAGAGGGATCCTCTGCCACTCTTTGAGTCCCCAGGGGGTGAGCAACGCTGTTTAGATTATGCATATGACAAAATTGTCGTTTATAGCCCTAATTTAGCAGGGAGCTCAGGGTCAGGTGTTAATAGACATGGAAACTCTCGGGTTCAAAGGGTTAAAGCTCTCGTTGAGGCTGATCATGTGATGGGTGGGGTAGATGGAAAACTAGGAGTTGTCTTGAAAAAGTATAATGCAGAAAACATGGCCACCCTTGTCAACCGGGTCTAAAGGCACACGCCCTCTTTCTGTGAGGGTACCGACCATGGAAAAAAAAGGGAAAAACTTACTTCCATTCCACATTCTCTGCAAGCATGGCAACAGATGTTGAAACAAGTGGAATGGTGTTTAAAGAAATGTATTTACATAATTAAAAAAGACAGACATGACAGAGAAGCTGAAATGTTCTGAGGTGTAACCT
Organism: Hanleya hanleyi; assembly: GCA_036873755.1. Classification (NCBI taxonomy): domain Eukaryota; kingdom Metazoa; phylum Mollusca; class Polyplacophora; order Lepidopleurida; family Hanleyidae; genus Hanleya; species Hanleya hanleyi. The sequence continues at coordinate 101,884 of JAVTVY010026411.1, read as the reverse complement.
TACCAGGCCTGACTGGGCCCAAGTACGTAATAGGTCCCCCAGTATATATCTGTGATATGTCTGATGCTGTTATGAAGACTCACTATAGTGTGACTAACCAATAATATGGTCAACATTTTGTCCTTCAATTTCAGAATTATAATGAGGGACAAGTGTATCACAGGAAGTTCTGGGGGACTCACAGTCAGTTCTGACATGAGAAGTCTGTTGTGTCCTATTGGCACGGGCTCGTCGTTGCCGAGCTGCATGTTTGTCACGTTCAGCTTGACGTTGCTCAAGACTCATGTTGGCACGGGCCTGTCGTTGCCGGGCTGCATGTTTTGCACGTTTTACTAGACATCGTTCAGGACTAATGTTGGCACGGGCTTGTCGTTGCTGAGCTGCGTGTTTGTCACGTTCTATCTGACGTCGTTCAGGATCAATGTTGGCACGGGCTTGTCGCTTCCGTTCTGCATCTTTGTCACGTTTAGCTTGAAGTCGATCGTGACTCATGTTTGCACGGGATTCTCGTTGCCGAGCTGCTTTTCTGTCACGCTGAACTTGTCGCGGATCAGAAGTCCTGTTATTGTGGGCTTGTCGCTGCTCAGGAGTCATGTTCACATGGGCTTGTCGCTTTTCAGCAGCAGTTCTGCCACCATCAGCTTGAAGGTGGTCAAAAATGAAGTTTCCTTTATGTCGTGTTTGAATTTTTCTCTTTAGATCATGACAGTATATTTCAGCATTTCCTGGATCGTGAGGCCCTTCTGGCACATCAGACGCTGAAGCACAACGTCGACGACATGATGGTGGGATATCATCTGATGGCTCAATAGGAAAGGCCTGTGGGCGTGCTCTGCATGTCATCAATGTTGTCTTCTGAAAAACAGGAAGGATGTGAATGCCTCCGCCCCAGATCCAAGAAAAAAACATGACCATTCTAGATAAGAATTCAGCTGGGTTGCAAACAAGAGACTATCTGAATGGCAAATTTATACCACTACTATTTAGCCACAACAAATTTAAAACAAGAGCGTTATGGGCTTCAATATACACCCATGCACAACTTTGAGTGCAGAAATTCAAACATCGATTCAATCCATGGGACACATATTCATTTTGTCGATCTAAAAATCGAATTGATCATGAAAAACTAGGTCATGGTATATATACTTTTAGCCCATCACCAGTAGTAAGAATTTCGAAAAACTAGCAGCAGCTATAAACATAATCGCTTTTTCTAAAATTTGATCTTGATAAAATAGGTCAAGTTCGGTCAACTTAAATAGGTTTCTAGTCCATTACCAGTTAATATGGTTACATATATAGTATGAATTTAGATGGCCTAGATTTAATCCTTCAAATCATATCACCAATACTAGAATTCGACCTCGACATAAAATAGGTAAAGGTCAGTCATCAACCATGTCAACAATAGGCTTCTGATCAATCACCAGTTGCATGTTTGTTATATGAATTTGGAAAGACTGACAATGATACATCAAGCAAGAGGAATTGTGTTAACAAGCAAGACAGATGCACTATGAAGACAATAGCCTCTCACAAACTGACCATGGGGGAATAATTAATGAGAGTCTTCGTCGCCATCACAATAAACATCTCTGAACTGTAACAATTTTCAATAATTTACTGATTTCCTGCCACTGAAACCTTGATCTATGATCTTTTGACCTCAAAATGAATAGAGTTCCTCTTTGTCCCTTGAGTAAGGTTACCCAAAGTTCAGTACGAATACATATATTGGGAATGGAGATGTCGCAATGAAAACAAGTTTTAATGCACAGATACATGTACATGTAGATGGAGAGACGGACAGAACTGGCTATCGCATTATACAACCTAAATTTCGATGGGCATCTAGTTCATAATCTTGTTCATTTTGATGGGCATAAAGCTAGTAATTTTTTACTGATAAAATAGTACATACATGTATCTAGGTCATAATCTCTTGTTATTGCAAGTTTTATGAATGTACCACATGCACTTGAAGGCATGAAGGTTGTTAAGCATAGTTGATGGGCTGTATTACCTGAATGAAGAGGTCAACATTTACAATCTACTGGCCAAAATATTGTTATTTTGTGAATAGTGAAGATTTTCATATAATCACTTGTAGTATTTTTAATGTTAAGGCTTCTGTAAGTTGGTCACACCTGTCTGATGAATTATGGGAAATTGTGCACAATCATGGCAGAACTCATCTCAACACTTCCGCATTTTCAAAAAAAACTAAACTTCAGAATCTGGAATTCGGGGAAGATTTAACAAGTTGAATATACTTTGACAAGCAATTTCTTTCTTTGAGTGCTTTATCAGGTTTCCTCAGTTATACACTGGAAATGTAAATGAACTAGTTGTTACTATTACCTCCATCCTCGCAAGCCAGTGTATCAATCGAGTGACTTGGTTAGTTACCCATACGAGTTCTGGATATAAATAGATCAACATGATCAAGGGGTTTCCTCTAAATCCTCCCAATCAGCATGATCAGTGAACAAGCTAAAGCTAGCTGATTAGGCCAATCCGTTGCAAGGTATCAGATGTGACAGTTTTAAATTTCATTGCAGGTTAAACTGCTTTGATGTCAAGCTGAAATCGACATCGGAAGTCAAAGAAAAAACTGCAGGCTTGGGATACCGACATGCTAATTCAAAACAAGAGCGGGTGATGAAATTAACGAGATTGTATTACAGGCATCGACTCGAGAACTCATTCGAATCGCCAAAAATGTCCAGGTAAACCCTCTGCGAGAAATTAGGATTTACCTGGACTTGTGAAGATGTGTTACCTCATGAATCAGGTCCTCCCATGCAGCAAAGCAATGGTATTTCAAGGTCGTCAGTGAGGGTACATTGGGTATCCCCAGCTCTTTCAATATAAACAAAATATTTTCCAGCGTTCTGTCAGACTGCAAATAAAGCAACAATTTTAACAATCATTAATCACAGTCGATGCCGGGAATATAAAGGGTTGTTCCTTATAACTCAATTATATTATGAGGGACGATAACCTGATATTCTATTGGACAGCTTATTTTCTCAACAGTGCAGCTCCATTCAGACTAATTATCCAGTTGATAATGAGGTGGATGGTTTTATGTAATTGCTTTAACAGCATGGGCATATTCATGATACCCAATCCATCGTCAAGGAGAAAAGTGGAAAGGTCTCGAAGTGTGGTGAAGCAGGCATTCACATACTGATTGCTGTCTGTTAATACAGTTTGAAGATACCCATGTACAATTGGCCCTTCTGCAGGATGTTGGTGACCTCGAAACTGCCGATGTCTCACCATGTCACTTCCAATTTCAAATTTGGGCATTGCGTGAGATCATGATCTGATCTTCAGCACGGCTGCACTGGAGCTTCATCGCAGAGCTTCATTTCCACCCTCAGTGAACTCTGTTCAGGTAATGGTGTTTAATTATCAGTCAAATGATCCATTTCACAAACCCATTACACATGTATACAAACCTGCCACAAATGACAAACACGACCAATAGCAATGCCAATGCAACTGGATTCCAATTTCAATTAATACTAATTTTTTTGATATATATTTTTTAAAAAAAGAGAGAATTTTTGATATAAATATAATAGAATTAATACCAATATATGAAGTCTGAGAGTAAATTGGATCCCTTTGTAGATTTTCACTAGGCAGTTCCGAATGATGTGACTATGGGCAGCACATGGGGTCTCAGTATAGTTTCACTTCCGCAATAGGCCAAAAATGGTGAGGTAAATATACGACAAACACTCTTACATTTAAAGTGTAACTGTGGCACTTGTGTAAGTGTATGCCATTTTCAAGATAATGATGTGAATAACAAAAGTTAAACGTAGTAATGTTTTCCCCTCACATTTCAGTCGTATTCTATCTCAGAACATTCAAAAGCAGATTTCTACAGTGGGAGAGAAGCACTGTCTGCGCTGCCCTTTTTGATGTCAGAGATGATGTTAACATGGTTAACGACGTCATCTTACACCGTCTGCGGGACGTCGTGGGAATGCAGAGAATGGAGCAGGTTTGTAACAATGTTGTGTTGTGACATGATTTATTGTTCCATAATAACACTAATAACATTGTTAAAATTAAAACTGTAAAACGAAAAAAAAGGCATAAATTTTTTAATTTGGAAGATTATCTTGGACTGTTGGATATTAAAGCCTTAGTATTGATTTCTGCAGCAGTTGTACACTCAGTTTTATTAAAAGAGAAATATATCATCGCAGTCTCTCAGTTTTAAGGAGAGTGATCACTCTCGCTCTTCATCACTCTACTAACTTCTTCTCCAGGGGAGATTTCTATCATTCTCCTGAAAATTGGACATGTTGGACATGCAATGGGGAGTGATATTGGAGAGGGCGATGATCACTCTCACATTAAGCCCAACTCACACTACAAACATTTTCTTGTATTAGAACAGAAAGGTTTGTTCGTGTTTTTGTTCGTGGTAACCTCACACTGCGAACATTTTCTCTTGACCACCAGTCACCGCGATCAAGCAGCGAGGCTGCCGGTCATGTGATGGGAGCCACATGTTATTGTTGTGTCAAAATGGCTTCGTCACATGACCGACAGCTGCCAGTTGATTGCATAACTGTTGGTAAATGTTCGGACAGATGTTCGCGATCACCACACACTGAAGACAACATGAGATTGATCTAATCAAAACCCCTCGGCTTTCCCCAAGTGATTGTGACCCATGTGTAATGTGAATTGGGGAAGAGATAGTTCTATGTGGGATGATCAAGATATACCGGTAGTTGGTTACATTCAGGCATATAGGACAGAAATAGAAAAATTATATATCTGTAAAGGGGCATAACTCTGTAAAATATGGGTCGAGGGGAGCCACTTTCGATAGGCGTCTGACTTAGCACTCTGTAAAATAAGAACCGAGACGAATAAGCTGTACCGAACATAGATCTGCAGATTTAACTTGTACATTCAGCTACAGATAACAAAATTGGAGATTATTAGATCTGAAAGGGGCATAACTCCATAAGCTGAGGCGAGAAATCCTTTGTTGGCTTGTAGAATACAACAATATAAATAAGTTTCCAAAATATAGTAGCTATACCAAACACAGTTCTGCAGATATAGTTGGTTACATTCAGGCATATAGGACAGAAATAGAAATTAACATATCAGTAAAGGGGCATAACTCTGTAAAGTATGGGCCACTTTCGATAGGCGTCTGACTTAGCACTACTGTAAAATAAGAGCCGAGACGAATAAGCTGTACTGAACACGGATCTGCAGATATAACTTGTACATTCAACTACAGATAACAAAATCGAAGATTATTACATCCGAAAGGGGCATAACTCCATAAGCCGAGGCGAGTAATCCTTTGTTGGATTGTAGAATACAACAATATAAATAAGTTTCCAAAATATAGTAGCTACAGTACAAGGCAGAAATAACTTGCTCATAAACGCGAGTGAAAAAAAAGATTTTCGCGACTTTAATTTATTAATCGCAGCCGGAAAACTCGCCTAAATCGCGCAAAAAAACAAAAGCATAATCTCGACTGAAACGCGTCGACCGTACGCGTTTCAGTCGCGATTATGCTTTTGTTTTTTTGCGCGATTTAGGCGAGTTTTCCGGCTGCGATTAATAAATTATATAGTCGCGAAAATGTTTTTTTTCACTCGCGTTTATGAGCAAGTTATTTCTGCCTTGTACTGTATACCAAACACAGTTCTGCAGATATAGTTGGTTATATTCAGGCATATAGGACAGAAATAGAAATTAATATATCTGTAAAGGGGCAGAACTCTGTAAAGCGTCTGACTTAGCACTAGATAAATAAGTGTTGAAAATTTGGTGGTTGTATCTCAAGCGGTTTTGCCTAAAATGCGTTAACGGACGTACAGACGTACGTTCTGGGTTATCAAATTGAGCATGGGTCAGTCCACTTAACGTTGCCTACAGCTAAAAAATGCACACCAACCTATATTTTTTTCTTTGTTTTCCCTCATATTACACAATTATGAATGCAACAACACACATTATTCAAAAAGTTAATTACTTTGATTTACCACCAGCGGACATCCTTAACTCATGCAAAACAGAATCCAGGAGAGTGATCAACAGCTCTCGCAAATTTTACAAATACAAGGGACTGACACCATCTATCAACCTTCAACATGGGACTGACACCATCTATCAACCTTCAACATGGGACTGACACCATCTATCAACCTTCAACAAGGGACTGACACCATCTATCAACCTTCAACATGGGACTGACACCATCTATCAACCTTCAACATGGGACTGACACCATCTATCAACCTTCAACATGGGACTGACACCATCTATCAACCTTCAACATGGGACTGACACCATCTATCAACCTTCAACATGGGACTGACACCCTCTATCAACCTTCAACATGGGACTGACACCATCTATCAACCTTCAACATGGGACTGACACCATCTATCAACCTTCAACATGGGACTGACACCATCTATCAACCTTCAACATGGGACTGACACCATCTATCAACCTTCAACATGGGACTGACACCCTCTATCAACCTTCAACATGGGACTGACACCATCTATCAACCTTCAACATGGGACTGACACCCTCTATCAACCTTCAACATGGGACTGACACCATCTATCAACCTTCAACATGGGACTGACACCATCTATCAACCTTCAACATGGGACTGACACCATCTATCAACCTTCAACATGGGACTGACACCCTCTATCAACCTTCAACATGGGACTGACACCATCTATCAACCTTCAACATGGGACTGACACCATCTATCAACCTTCAACATGGGACTGACACCATCTATCAACCTTCAACATGGGACTGACACCATCTATCAACCTTCAACATGGGACTGACACCCTCTATCAACCTTCAACATGGGACTGACACCATCTATCAACCTTCAACATGGGACTGACACCCTCTATCAACCTTCAACATGGGACTGACACCATCTATCAACCTTCAACATGGGACTGACACCATCTATCAACCTTCAACATGGGACTGACACCCTCTATCAACCTTCAACATGGGACTGACACCCTCTATCAACCTTCAACATGGGACTGACACCATCTATCAACCTTCAACATGGGACTGACACCATCTATCAACCTTCAACATGGGACTGACACCCTCTATCAACCTTCAACATGGGACTGACACCCTCTATCAACCTTCAACATGGGACTGACACCCTCTATCAACCTTCAACATGGGACTGACACCATCTATCAACCTTCAACATGGGACTGACACCATCTATCAACCTTCAACATGGGACTGACACCATCTATCAACCTTCAACATGGGACTGACACCATCTATCAACCTTCAACATGGGACTGACACCATCTATCAACCTTCAACATGGGACTGACACCCTCTATCAACCTTCAACATGCGTTGTTTTTGTTGTCTGTGACAGTCGGCAACGAGCCTACAGTGGCACTAATATGAAGAGCTGATGGGCGCCAATATACATTTATACATGCCCGTGCAATCTGAACAATGCTGAACATATGATAATGTGATGGGAAAGCAATCACAACTGAGGACATCCATACATGGCATGATGGACAACACAGATAGTTATACAATGTAGTATCCATGGCTTGACCGTGTGACCTTAGCTGTGACATCTGGTCTTTATGTTTATCCGGCGTCACTTGCTGATTTGCGTTACCCGCTGAGGAAAAATCGTACAGGACTTACTAACAATACACACTTTGACCATTAACCACTGAAGTTTTAGAGTACAGTATTATTCAAACTGACTGCATGTTTTCTGAAAATTTTGCAATGTTGAATCGAGAAATTGGTATTGTCTGAGATCTGGACGACATTTTGATATTCACTACCATCTCTTTATTAAACTGAACTCGTCATTTTGCTATTCCATGCAACTGACATAACCATGGTGACCAAGCTGGTGATCATGTCAACAATGCATTTCTTTGTTGCCGGTTTTTTTCCATGGCCTGACCGCTGACTATCTTCAGTGCACATGTCTGAATTACCTCCCCATTATGTCCCATGAGTAAGGCATACCAAAAGTCTAGTACCAATCCAATCCTGGAACATGAAATATTACACATACAAGAGAAGTTACAGACAGACTAACATGTAACCAATTATAATAATCATTTGAAATCAATTGCTTGCAATGAGCTTGAGGTACACCTGAACTTTGATCATAATCTCCATCCCTGAATTAGAATAATGACTAAATGCAATTTTCCATTTTTCACATGTTCTGTCCAAAGTGACCTTAACCTTTGATCTCAAAATAAATAGGCTTCTACTGGCCTAATTGAACTTGTCCTCAACATAAAATAGGGTTCTTCTTAACCCCATGGGCACACGTGACAGTTTGGTACCAATTCATAACCTGGAACTGGAGTTCTTCCATATAATCTGTTGGTTTTCTGGCCAAATGACCATGACCTTTTGACCTCAAAATAAATAGCACCCTTCTCCTCCCAAGGAATAGGTACCGGTACACCCGGAGTTTGGTAAAAATCCATAACCTGGAATTGAAGATATCGCACGGACAATGAAGTCACGATCATATAAACTAGCATGATATTATAAAGAATGCCTCACTGTATAATTTTACTCAAAGGTTCTACTTACCAGCTTGTGATTTTCTGAGTGTACCAGAGTGCACAATAAGAACATAGTTTTGTTGGGGAAGGGAAGGTAGTCAGATACAGAATCTGCAGTAAAACATTCATCCTCCGTCACGTCTGTGCTTCCATCTTCACTGTTACCATGGTTACTCTCTGCCAAATGATATCAAATATATGAATTTGTGATAACAAATCAGGACTATGAACATGATTGCTTCAAGAACATTGATCTGACAGCTGACAGTTACCTATATACTCCTCCCTCGCCCCCCAAACACTCCTCAATATATTAACGGCTTTATACCTGTCCAAACATCACATTTTGCTAGATATGGACAGTCTACTTCCCTGTTTCTTCTATCTCTCTCATTACATTTGGGTGGGCGGGGGGGGGGGGGGATCACCATTTTAATAAAAATACTTTCTCTTTCCCTCTATCTGTCTGTGAGCATATGAAGATCGACAATAACCAAAAATGGTGATGGTCAACAACTATCTATAGAAACAGCAAGTATTGCCTTTCAACTTTCTTCTTAAGATTCTGGTCATCTTGTCTTTACAGCAGCCTTTGAATGAGCGAGTGAATAAAATTTAACGTCGCTTTCAACAATATTTCAGCTATATCACGACGAACCAACTAAGCACCACCCAGCCCAGTTGTGTTCCTGCTACTTCAAAGAAGAAATCTTTGAAGCAGCATGGAACCAGACACCCTCCATCCACCCTATAAAACACTGAGGACAGTGCATTATAGATACAGACAGGACGCTTACATGATGCAATAAGTGATAATATAGTGCTAGGCATCACATTATCAAGTTCCTGTTGCTTCTCAGCAAAATGCATTGAAGCAACAGGAACCTGAACCCACCCAACCACCCGCCAGCAGCCTTGAAATTAGCCATGTAGCCATTGCCTTATTTTAGGCTTAAAAGAAGGTGCGCATAGATGCATACGTAAATGCAGGTACATGTAAAATTCATAAGACATGTAAGATGGTAATGTAATTTTGATATGGAAGAGTGAACACTCGGACTCCAACAAAATGTACTACATCATGCATTATTGCCTGTAATTCCTGATTTTTGGCTGTGTTTTTTTTTAATTTCAAAGGCTGTATTACAGTCAGAATGGTCAGAGACAGAAAGTGTTTTCACCTCAAGATCAGTGATTTTGCAGCAATACTCACTTCATTGGGTGCAACCCTACCCACCCACCAAATACTCCCAACTCAAAACTTTTTATTGATCTATCATGTCTATCTGTGCTATCTGATAAGTTCTTTTTTTTCAAATCTCATGCTAAAGTCATAGCTATTTCTTGTAAATTTGAGTGACCTGTATACAAAAAAAAAAATTCTAACCTACCTACCCAATTAAAGGAGGGCCTTGCGGTTTTCTGAGCAAATATATGTAAAGTGGTCCAAACATGCCAAATTTTAAAAATGTTAATATGGATGAAACTTGTGATTTTATTGTAGCAAATAGATCCAGATTACTTGTTGTGACAGTAGTTTGCATTTTCTAGTACACACCTGTCTGACAATTACAGGTGAAGTCAACCATTTTTTTTCTCTCATTTTCTTATGACAAAACACACCTAAAGAGTTAGTGAACTCATTTTTGCTAAGTTATGTTGGTTTTCAAGTGAAACTGCAAAATATCATTGGATAACACATTATCTTCTGAATAATAACGACAGTTTCCCGTTCGAAATAAAATTTTAAAGGTGTTAACTAGAATTTACTGTCTAGCAGGTGGCGTAACACACGTAACACAAATTCATATAAAAGTTAACAGTAGAGGGCATAAATAACAGGAGCTTAACACTTTTTCATATGCAAAGGTACATTAACTATGCTGTTGTGATGCACATAAAATTTAATTGCTACAGTGTCTTTATGTTGATAATTAATAAGTTAATTGTACGTAACACACGTAACAATCAGTGCAGGCAAAAAAGTCTGCAAATTGTAACACACGTAACGTGGAATGGACCTTTAAGTCTTATCTTACATGTAGATAGCACCAGTCAAGCATTTAACATGGCCGATATAGAGTTCAGCCCCCCCCCCGGCCCAACCACTTTCAAATGTGCTCTGCGGCTTTTGACTGGTACCAACTTCTATCCAGTGGGAATTCTCCTGTAGCTCAGTTGGTCATGTTGACAGAGCGCCGGATTCATAAGCCAAATGTTGAGTGATCGAATCCCGCTCTGGCTTCTCCTCATCCTTTACATTGGTGCCATGACCATTGGTTCATGGAGCATGTGGCTCTGGACCAGAGAACGGTACCTGGGTTGATTTCGGAAGGGGAGAAGATTTAGGTGGGAAGGAGAGTAATGGGAGACACTCATTCAGCAGTGCTACTAGCTAGCGGGAATTTCCCTCAGCTCAGTCGGTAGAGGGCTGGATTCGTAAACCAGAGGTTGAGTGATCGAATCCCAATCAGGCTTCTCCTCATCCTTTACACATAAAATGTACTAGTAGGTAATATTTCATTTTTGGTATTTCAACCACACCTCATGCATGTACAGACACCATTAAATCCTCGCTATATTAAACATACACCAATCCATTGCAAAAAGTTTATTTTTGGTATTAGCAGTTTGACCCTCACAAAATGACAATTTGCTGATAGTCTAGTGTTTCCCACAGATTGTAGTATCAGGATGCATGTTTTTCATTGAGTACGGTATCCCTTGGAAACAGCCAGGCAAATGTAACAAATCATGTCCCTACCTGATGGTACAATATCATTTGCAGTATGCTCTCCATCTGAACTACCTTGACCACAGTGTTCAAGATCTTCAACAAGACCACCAGGAGACTCAACATCTTCACTTTCTGTAATTATTAATGATATTGAATTGATAATAACAGATAACTATTCCATGCTGGGCCTGATCCAGGCCATTTTTGTACAAGTTTGAGTGCCTAATTTGGCAAATGTGTAAAAAAAAAAAAAAATTAAATTTCTTCTCTCATCATGCTGAAACCAATAGTAATGCAAGTAATGTTGCTAAATATCAAGTGGTCAGGCTGTATTTGAGTAATTAAAGACTTAATCAGCCTCAAAATCGATGGATTTTGTAAACTCTTCCCTGTGCATTTTTCAGCAGCTAAGTTTGCTAAAGCATCATATGTATAATATTTGATGATAGTGGGATCGCCATATACAACGAATGCAAGAAATATCTTGTCAGAGAAATTTGAAACTCTGCCCGCTTCGACAGGTTTCAGTTTCGCCTTTGGGTGTGTGTTGTAAGCGGAGAGGAAAATGACGTTTGAGTGACATAGCGATGCTCATGAATCCGAATGCTGAACAGCTGCAATCATGGGATATAACGTCAAGGCTCGTGCCTAAGATTCGGTAAAGTCGCACAGCATACATTTACATTGGTAGAATGCACCACATGTGTATACGCTTGTTGACATAGGCCATGGAAAATAAACAGCATGCCATGCCGTTTATTTTTAAAGACCAAATCTTTCTATTTTCTCATGAATGGTAGAAACAAGTTTTGTTTTTTTGTGGTCAAATGTGTTTCATTTTGTACCTGTCATAACATGTTACTTCCGTCGAGTTTGAGAGACATTGATTCCAGCTTAGATTTGAGGCTGATTACATCCTTAATATTCCTAGAGCTTCCATGGTTTTCGGCAGCCATTTCACTATGCCTGGTTTCGGCAACCAATTCTCTGTGTCTCTGCATGTGGGTGCCCAAACTACAAGTCTGAATCCAGGCCAACCATGACGTAATTCCCTACACATCTGCATAAAAAACGTCTTAGAGTAGACCAGTAACAGAATCTAGTTTATTGTCACTGCATTTTTGTTGTCCCTCTTGCAAAAGTTAGAATATCTTGAAAATAAACATGTTGAATAAACTACAGCAATCTGATACAGGTCTGCAGCATGATCAGATTGTAGTTCAACAAGCTGAACCCTACTGACATTTAATTTTGTGATATTGATTATGTAAATCAATATCACAAAATTAAATGTCAGTAGGGTTCAGCTTGTTGTCCTGTGATGTGATCATAATATGCAAAACTTAATTGGATTATCAAAACAGGTTTCAAAACATTGCTGAACGGAGTCAATTTTTGTAAACATAGCCCACTACCAGTCTCTCATATTCACCTGCTTGAAATAATTTCCAACATGTGTCCAAGCTATCAATCCTTCTTATCATCGCGATATAGCTGAAATACTGTTGAAAGCGAGGTTAAATTCTATCCACCCACTCTTATAAGACATGTAGGCTGTACGTTTTTAAAAGAAGTTATTGGTCACATTATCTTGTGATGTATAACAGAATAAACAAGCAGATATAACCAGGCAATGAGCAGATGAGCGGTGGGTCTTTATGAAATTTAGAAGATAAATGGGAAGGGGGGACATTTCTAGAATTTTTATAACACACAGCCTTACCTTGGCTTTGATTTTCAGGCAACATGAACTCATTTTTGATAGAGTCTGATAATCGTTTTGTTTCAGCCTCAACATTATGATCCAAGTGTAAATCCACAAAGGGCCATTGCCTTTTGGCAACGTAATTCTTTCGTTTGTGCTTTCTGGTGCCGATGACCAAGTGTCTCGGTGTTAGTTCTCCCGAACGATTACTGTCATAATTGCATGGACTGGACGCATAATTCTGAGTTGTCATGGTATACCCTAATACTTCTATATAGCTCTTGAATCACAGACAGTGGTGACACTAATTATGTTAATTTGGTTGATTAAAGAGAAATTATTGCCCCAGCAAATGTTGAGAACGTTTCATCGTTTGTTTGTTTTTTTGTATTTTGTTGTTTTTTTTGAGAAAAAAACAACAGTTGTGTTCTGAAACTTATGTCACCAATAATAAGCAAATATTACGGTATTCATTCAAAGTATTCAACAACACCCAGATAACCGGTGAATATCATGTCACGTTCAGCCCGTGTTGTTGTTGTTGTTGCAACTTGATGTTGAAAGCCGTCTGAAAAAATCCCAAATGTCTCGTTCTCACAACTCTCTCCTCGAAATCATCAACGGAAGCGATGGATCAGCTGAAATAGTAGACATCCTAGTTTCAATTAATCGTATGCGTAGTTTTTCCAGCCAAAATAAACTGTAACACAACAGTGTGATCTTTATATCAAATATCGTCCAAAAAAAGGGTCTGCGAATTTTCATTTTTACCTCCTACACAAAAGAGCCCTGCTAGCCGGTTTGACTAATTACCACAACGTACCGCAAAGTGACCAGTGGTGATGTTTAAACACCACTAAACACCATAAATAACATTGTTTTATATAAAAAAAGTCATCATTTGTACCAAATTTAGTAGATTTGAACTGATTTTACCCATAAAACAAACTTTTCCACCTCATTCCCTTCAATCAAACAGCTTTGCACCTTCCTTCCGTAGGCTACTAAAAAACATTATAAGAAAATAGGATATTATTTCACATCAATGTATATAATTTTGCGCGTAATGCCCCGCTCTCATTAAATAATATAATTCGCAAAGGCTCTTTCATTTCGTACAACGTTATGTAAATAATATTGTCATATCCTCATAAGGGCGTGACTAATTACCACAAAGTACCACACCGGTACTCTAATTTACTCGATCTTCCTAAAGTCCGAACTGAGCGGCATGGTATAAATAGTTTTAGATACAAGAATGCCAAATTATGGAATGATCTACAAGCGACTTCAAATTTTAACGATTTTAAGAAACTAATGAATGTATGGAATGGGAAGGAATGTAACTGTTCCATATGTCGCCAGTAATGTGCCCGCTATCTGTTTTAAGCAGCTATATATTTAATAGATACAAAAATGGAGTTATTCCATTTCTCCCAGTAACATTCAAAAAGTAATTGTGATATCGAACTGTGACAAAAAATCTTTTTATTATGTTTGTATATATGTGTATTTTTTATGATTTTATTGATTTTAAAAGTCGGTTGTAAAAGCTCCACGGAGCTTGTGTTTGCTATGTTCCCTGTACTAATGTATACCGACTATAAATAAAATTTACTATGATACTATGACTATGACAGTGTGAGTGAGTGAGTGAATATGATTTAACGTCGCTTTCAACACTATTTCAGTCATATCACGACGTTTGGTTCCTATTCATCGTCACACCCCACACAGTGTGACTAATTACCACAAAGTTACCACAAAATACCGCATAGTGACCCGTGGTGATGTCCAAACAACCCTACTACTCACTCTCTCACTCAAACAACACTAAACGCCATAAATAACATTGTTTGATAATTATTTTGGGGTCATATGTATTAGATTTTAGGCGTTTTCTGCCAGAAAACATACCTATTTTTCCTATCATTTCTATGAGACACTTTGTTGCGCTTTGTGGTATCTTTGTGGTAATTATTTGGCCATCATCATTGGTTTGGATACAAATAATAACCCAGACGGTGGAAACACACTGATCGTTTTGGTTGAATATCACAGTCACTCCCGTCCAATAGCTTTATTGGTCCGTCTTTAGGCCTAGCTTAGGTCTATTGGACAGCTATTACTTCCGAGGCATGGTTCAGAGCAACTTTTAATTGCGACAATTGTGTCCTGGTGTCATTAGGTCGCCGCTTAATGCCACAACGCAGTAGGCAGTAGTACACAGCCAAAAAAGGCGATAACTGTCACCCCGAAAAAGTGATGAGTTAGAGCCATCACCCTTTTTTGTGATCACCTTTTAAAATGATGGCCATCAACTCTGAAGAGTGAATTTAGGTCATTACCTTTTAAGGGTGATGAGGCAAATCATCACCCTTAAAAGGTGATATCCGTCACCATTAAAGGTCATGGATCTAATCTATCACCTTTTAAAAGTGATAACCAAGTCTAGTAGTAGGGAATACGCATTTCAGCGCAATGGTGTCTCAGTGCGCATGCGCAGAAAAACGGAAGTGCGCAGGTCTGTGTGCGCAGGTCACGTGGCATGGTGATGTGGGTTCTGCGCAGGGGATCTTTGCCATGTATGGAATGCATGTACTGACCTTCAGCTGGTGTGTTAGTGATGTGTATCATCAGGGTGATTGTTAACAGTCGCTATCCAAGGTGAGGCAGTATAGTGTGTTAGTGATGTGTATCATCAGACTGATTGTTACCATCGCTCGGATACCCTAGTTTTACATCCGGGACCTCTTCAACATCCGGGTTTCTCACCGGGTTTTTCCATCGGGAACCGTGGAACATTCGTGAACATCCGGGTACCCTGATTTTACAACCGGGTACCCTGGTTTTACATCCGGGATCTCTTCAACCTTCGGGTTTTTACACCCGGGGACCGTTGAATATCCGGATTATCCGGGACCTCTTCAACATTCGGGTTTTTACATCCGGGGACCGTGGAACATTCGTGAACATCCGGGTACTCTTCAACATCCGGGTTTTCCCCCTCTGAGATCGGCAATATCCCGCCCTCTCCGAGACAATATATAGCATTTATCTGCCTTGCCGAAGCATCAATGGACTGCACAGGGTCCCCGAAAATATTATCATCTATTTGCCCATGTCAAATGGACAGTGGGGAACCCTCATACAGCAAGAAACCGTATTGGTAGGAAAAAAATACCTGAAACCATGGGAAGAAAGACTTGTAGCAATAAACATAATCTATAGGTGTTGGACGAGTATCCACTCGCCGTCTTCCTGGTCTTTATCCGCACCTCGAACTCTATAGTTTTTTCACTCCACCTGTTGCTCTTATAACTTGCCATCTTCCTCGTCAATATTTTGTGCTGGAATGTCCGCTCTTAACCTAGACCAAAACATGTACTTGGTCTGTGGGCTGATGGGGCCAAAATGGTCCAAATGAACTCTCAGAGTGAGTGAGTGAGTGAGGGAGTCAGTGAGTGAGTGAGTGAGTGGTCATATAAGGTCGTTTGTACACCATTAGCCTCAGTCTGTATCCACCCTCTGACCGGGTACCATGTCGAGTACATGTCCGTTCTGTCAGAATACACTCTCTCGTCGCGACAATATGCTCAGACATATGCGTCTAATGCATAGACAAGAGACACCACCGAGTTCCGCTATAGGTCCACCAAGTAGAGTGGAACATCCCTATACGATGACGGTGAGCGGCCCTACGGGGTGTGGAAAGACGTCCTGGGTGATGAAGTTCTTAGAGGAAGGTGTGGCAACCCCGACACACGTTGTATGGTGTTATAGCCAATGGCAGTACGCGTACGAAACTACGCGATTACAGAATGTGAGTTTCGTCCCAGGAATTCCTCACGACATAGACGAACCGTATTACTTCAATTCCGAGCAGACCAACGTGGTAGTGCTCGATGGCCTGATGAGTGCGGTCGAAAATCGCCGACCTATTCACCAAAGGGTCCCATCATCGCAATCTGTCCGTCATCTATTTGACTCAGAATCTCTTTCCTCAAGGAAAGGCGTCCAGAGATATTGCCTTGAACTGCCAATACTTTGTGTTGTTCTCCAACCCCATCGACAGAGCACAAATCCGTGTGTTTGGTAGTCGAATTTATCCTCAGAACATCGACCATTTCACGCAGGCGTTTCAAGGGGCGACAAATCGTCCGCACGGCTACCTGTTCGTAGATTTAAAAGCCCATACCCCCGAAAATCGCCGGTTGACGACCCACCTGTTACCCGGCGAGGCATCACCGCAACGTCATATACCCCTACACCATCCACCGAGTCCACATCTGGCAGAGCAGCAGCAAACCGCCCCCATGCAGCGGGCCCCCTTCATGCCATCAATCCCGGAATATCACCCAACCGTGAAGGACCAACCCAAACCCGTACAAGGGAATGAACATAATGTGAACTCGAGGCTATGGAAGGATTTGTTCAAACAAAGTATGGACGCCGAGATGGGCGAGACGTTGAAGGCCACAGGAAACAAGTTTCACCGCAAAGGATATTCCAAAGAGGAAGCCGCAATTTTAGCCCATAACACATTGGCACCCAGACGACGACAGGCTTTACGTCAGCAGTATGCCGACTTCGTGACTCATATGAAATTGCTGGAGAAGGACCCGGTCCATATGGAAATCGAAAGAACAGCGTCGACGTGGAAAACCTCAGGCATGAACTGGAAAGCGGCGTATGTCAAAGCAATAGCACAAAAGAAACATTTGTTTGAACGCATCATTAAGACCAAAAGCATCCCACTATAAATAGAGCATACGGCACCAGTCCCCTCATCTCACCATGAGCACTGCAGAGTCCAACTTGTTTGAACCCGACAACGAGGACATTCTAGCCGAAGCGTTACGTCGAGCCAATGTCGATGCTATTATTGATACAGCTCAAGGTGGATTCACCGTTCAGCACCAGCGCATGCGTTGTCATCTTATCACGCTCATAGATGACATCCAATGGGTGACTCGCGTATATCTTCTGCTGCATAAGAAACAGATACTATCCAATCAGGATACCAACACAACTACCCGTGCCCAGAATCTGCTGACCCTGCATGAGGCATTTCAAACCTTTATGGAGACGCAGCTGGAGACGGGAAATTGTCTTCTTCAACCTCCAACATAATGATGTCCGTCCAATGATGATCGACAATGAATAACGCGTTGAGATAGGACGTTAAGGCGTTGAGATGGGCGTTAAAGCGTTAAGATTGGGCGTTAAGGCGTTGAGACGGGCGTTAAGGCCTAACGACGGGCGTCACCGCATTTCGATGAATTAGTGTCAATTCCATGAAAATGAGAGCTTCTGAGCTATTTCATAAGGGGGTTGAAGCGTTAAGCTAAGCGTTGATGGGCGTTACTGTCTATAAAAGCATGTGTATTCCCAAAACACGCACAGTCGACGTTCACTAGACATTACGATATGATGCGACACGAGAAAAATATACATCGGATTGAAGATGCCGAGGCACAAGAAGCCGATACAGAGCCTGATGAGAGTCAATCGACTGATACAGAAACAGAGACTGGTGAGAGTCTATCTACTGATACGGAAGGCTTGACATCAGATAGTCAGCCTACATCCCAGGTAAGTGAGGCAGAACCTACCTTCTGGGATCGTATTGTGCATGAATCTATCAATATTCACGCTGCAGCGATCGAGGACGCCGGACAGGATAACTTACAACAGGCATACCCCCAAATGCGCCCCTGCATCAGGAAAACAGCCATGGCGATCTGTGAATAGTATACCTTATTACTACTTGAAATGAAAAGCGACCCCACGCACAGGTCAATCATGAAGACCAAGCGTCACTTGGAAGATATGGGGCTACCACCCACAGAGGCCCTGGAAAATGCGATCAGAATGCGCAAACAACTGTTTCAGGACATGCCGCTCGAACAATATCCTGAACTGCCCGACGACGATTAGAACAAACGGATGTGAGCGAACATGACCGAAGAGTGAACTTTCTGAAAGGGCGACTTTTGGTTGGACAGGAGCAGCCGAAACTATGACAGATGCAGCGCCAAATGGCGGCATCTGATCGGACAAGTGTCTTCTTGAATTGCAAACATACTCAACGCGGCTCCCCCAGCGTGGGTATGGTATAACAATGGGGAGAATAAACTATATGAAAAAATTTGTTGCTGTTGTTGTTGTTCTCACTACTGTCATCCTTGTTGTTGCTGTTTTTCTCTCATCTGTCTACATCATGGCGTGAAGGCGTTATGCTAGGGCGTTAAGGCGTAACGACGGGCGTTGACGGCCGTCACTGCATTTCCAATGAATTAGTGACAATTCCATGAAAATCAGAGCTTTTGCTAATTGACGAGGGCGTTGAAGCGTTGAGCTTGGCGTTGGCGGGCGTTGCTACAAGATGCCATTTCACACGACGCATTCGGACCAAGGATGGTCCATTTATACCCCAAACACCTTCCTTCACACCCCCAAAATGTACACTGGCTACTACTCCTAAACGACCTTATATGACCGTCCACTCGCTCATTCACTCTGGGACTCACTCACTCACTCACTCTGGGAGTTCATTTGGACCATTTTGGCCCAATCAGCCCACAGACCAAGTACATGTTTTGGTCTAGGTGAAGAGCGGACATTCCAGCACAACATGTTGACGAGGAAGGAAGATGGCAAGTTACAAGAGCAAGAGGTGGAGTGAAAAAACTAGAGTTCGAGGGGCCAGGAAGACCAGGAAGATGGCGAGTGGAGACTCATCCAACACCTATAGATTATGTTTATTACTATAAGTCTTCCTTCCCATGGTTTCAGGTATTTTTTCGTACCAATACGAACCAATAGATGGTAATATTTCCGGGGACCCTGTGCAGTCCATTGATGCTTCGGCAAGGCAGATAAAGGCTATATATTGTCCCGGAGAGGGCCGGACATTGCCGATCCCAGAGGGGAAACACCCGGCTGTTGAAGAGTACCCGGAGGTTCGCGAATGTTCCACGGTTCCCGGATGTAAAAATCCGGATGTTGAAGAGGTCCCGGATGTAAAACCAGGGTATCCGGATGTTCACGAATGTTTCACGGTTCCCGGATGGGAAAACCCGTTGGGAAACCCGGATGTTGAAGAGATCCCGGATGTAAAACCAGGGTACCCGAGCGATGGTAACAATCAGTCTGATGATACACATCACTAACACACTATACTGCCTCACCTTGGATAGCGACTGTTAACAAACACCCTGATGATACACATCACTAACACACCAGTGTAAGGTCAGTACATGCATTCCCATCTTCGCTTACCCAAGTCTAACACTACACGTGTTGCCTTGGCTGAACGTAACACATTATCTGATCAGAATACAGGTCTGGTGATGTCATAGCGCTATAAATATTCCGTGGTCCATATTAGGAGAAGAGCCCTGTGTGACGGTGACCTCTTTAAAATTCAAATTTGATTGGCTATTCGAAGCAAATTAACATCAATACACCCACCACTTGCCATATTTGGAGATCACACGGGCAGACATCAAAGAAAATCCTAGCTGCACGGTGTTGGCAAGCTCCTATCTTGATTGGCTATATGACATCACGTACGTTTCTCGGTTTGAACAGTTTACTCTATTCAGTAAGTCAAGGTAAATGACGGAACGTTAGTGTAGTATTTAACTTGAAAATGCCAAGATGATGCATTCCATACATGGGCAAAGATCCCCCGGTCCAAGGTCACGCCCGATCAAGTCACACCGGAAGTGACGTCATACATGATGTTGAAGATGCGCAGAACCCTCACCACCATACCACGCGCACACAGACCTGCGTACTTCCGCATGCGCACTGAGACGCCATTGAGCTGAAATGCGCATTCCCTACTACTGATCACCATTAAAGGGTGATGGACCATCACCGTTTTTCTGGCTGTGTTGTTACTACAAAGCTCTCCTGTGATATATTAACAGCATGATATTAACCCTACCTGGCCTGGGAGTTTTGGGACCCAGAACTGGTAGGTTTGAACATTGCTACTGGTCCGTGTAACCTTGCACAATTCAATTTTCGTTTTTTGTTTTTGTGTTCTCAAAATCAAAAATTGAAAATTGACCGTCAATTTTCAATTTTCGTTTTTTGTTTTTGTGTTCTCAAAATCAAAAATTGAAATTTGACCGTCAATTTTCAATTTTCGTTTTTTGTTTTTGGTTTCTCAAAATCAAAAATTGAAAATTGACCGTCAATTTTCAATTTTCGTTTTTTGTTTTTGTGTTCTGAAAATCAAAAATTGAAATTTGACCGTCAATTTTCAATTTTTGATTCTGGGATTACAAAAACAAAAAACGAAAATTGATATTTGACAGTCAATTTTCAATTTTCGTTTTTCGTTTTGCTTCACGCAAAAATGAAAATCAAATATTGAAAATTGCCTCGACTTGTCCGTTTTTCGTTTTTTGATTTTAACTTTGACGTATCTATGTTAAGTTCTCATGTGGACGGGTTATCATGTCACTTCCGGTACGACGAGTAGAATAGAAAACGCAAATCGTGTCGTATGAGAGGTGTGGAGCGTGAGAGGCATGTGGCCCACCAGGCCATCCTCGGGAGCCAGTGTATTGATCGATTTGTTAGGGTATCTATACATTGCCTTGGTTGCATGGTTGCACACGATAGTTCTGGATAAAAAAAAGATCAAGGGGTATCCTCTAAATCAAACCAATTATTCAACAGGTTCAGCTAGGTCATTACTCCAATCCACTAGCTGGACGGTTTGAGATGTGACATCGCTGGCATAACTTTGATGTCAGGCTGAAATCGACATCGAGAGTCAAGGCAAAAACCGCCGGCTTGGGATACCGACATGCTAATTCAAAATAACCTCGGGGATGAAATGTTCGAGATTGAGGCAACGACTCAAGAACTCACTCGAATCACCAAAAATGTCCAAGTAAACCCTGTGCGGGGATAGCCTATAGTATTGGACCCTTCTACGGAGGGCCAATGATAGGCTGATGCAGCAACAACAACATTTTCCCAGTTATACGCCAGATTTTGAAATCGAAAACGATGCCGCGCTATGTCATCGGTCAACTGAGACAGTCACGTGGTTGTGTATGAAGATTGGGGTGGCTCCTATAAATAGTGATCCAATGAAAATGCTCGTCTTAGTTTGAAATGGCGGAGTCGAATGACCAATCTCTGAAGGGGAGACAGCTGGAACAGTACACTATCACTGTCTGTTAATATCTTGAATTAACAGAGAGTACTGCAGTCTATGTGCGGGGATTCACGATTTACCTGGACTTGTGAAGATGCACCAGACAGGTCTGGATATGTGGCATCCCGCTGTTCTCAATGGTTATTGGCCTTGAGGCCTGAGCCAATCAGAACGCAGTCTTAGATTTTCTCATTTCTAAAAATAGATGTTTAGAGCGCTACAAAAGCGAACAGCATTCATGCAGACAACCGCTATTTGCTATTGATTTGAAATATAGTATTTATAAAGATACCAACAAAGATTTAATACCAATAAGAGTAAGTATGCGGCCCGTAAACCACCATTTCAAACAAGCACACAATCGCCACGTTTGATGTCAGACGTCTGAATGCTTCAACGCTTCAGGTCCAATCTTCATTCTCTATTTTTGGGACCTGGATCATTGGAACGTTCAGATGCTCGTCAACGTTCAGCGTCAAAAACGCTTCAACGCAAGTGTGGGTGTCAAACGCTTCAACGCATCGACGTGGGAAGTTTCCTTGGGGGTTATGATTAGGCATCTTCATTTTATCGAGCCAATTTCTACGTTCCCACTTCGAACCTGCCTTGATTCATCTGACCCCTTCAGTGTTCAAAATCCGATGTGTAAATTTCACCTACTAACGACAGAAGAACCAATCAGAGCGTACATCGATTGCGAATGAAGTCACGTTGAATGACATCATCCTCTATTAGCGGCGTCTTTCCTCCTAATAAGGTGCCCACTAATTAGGTCAGCCAATCAATAACGCTCTTGTGCGACCCATTTCGAATTTCAAATGTTTTCGAGGTCAGTGACGTCTCGTGTCTATTTATAAGTTATTTGAACATTGAAGGGTCCAGATATATCAAGGGAAGTTCGAAGTGGGAACGTAGAAATTGGCTAGATAAAATGAAGATGTGATTAGGGTACCCACGTATTTATTATACTACCCTACTTTAATGAAACTCCCATGTGTATCAACCCCGTTGTTCTCCATATAATGCTTCACACCTGCTGCACGATTGCCTACTCGCTTATGCGCAGTTGGCCCATTATATTCTAGCTCGAATGCCTGGCTCCAGGGATCTATAGTGTAGTGAAACTCCCACATCTTGCCCCCTACTGTTTTTCCATATTATGCTCCACACCTGCCTAAACAATCCGATTTGCGCTTTCCATACTACTCCGCGAACCGAAAGTGACATCATAAGTCTTGCGCGTGCGCAGTTAACATTGACGAGTCAAAGTTAAAATCAAAAAACGAAAAACGGACAAGTCGAGGCAATTTTCATTATTTGATTTTCATTTTTGGGACAAGTGAAACGAAAAACGAAAATTGAAAATTGACGGTCAATTTTCAATTTTTGATTTTGAGAAACCAAAAACAAAAAACGAAAATTGAAAATTGACGGTCAAATTTCAATTTTTGATTTTGAGAACACAAAAACAAAAAACGAAATTTGAAAATTGACGGTCAATTTTCAATTTTTGATTTTGAGAACACAAAAACAAAAAACGAAAATTGAATTGTGCAAGGTTACACGGACCCTACTCTATGCGTGAAGAATGAAAATAGGTGGCTCACGGCAGCTCGAGCGATAACCATTAACAATCTCTCGCGATTTTATGAATACCTAGTCCCATGCCAATAGCTATTTGATAGCAGTTGTTCTTCAATCAACAGCAGACGACAGCCCGGTCATATTAAAGCGATTCAATCAATTATTTGCTGGCATAACGGGGCCTTTCTGTCTGCCTGGTGATCTATGGAAAGCGATCTCCTCATGTCGATGATCAATTATAATTCCGGAACCAATTGATCCATTTCGCATGACGATTAATTAATAAGATCCCCATAAGAGAGTCTATGGTCAAGTGTTAGTGAGATGTGATGGGATTTGTCTCAACAAAACGCCATCTTCAACACATGTTATTGACACCATTGACGTCACTGCATGGGAATCGTCTCCAGGTGGAGACTGGCTTAACCACTTCACAAATTGGTAGAATCTCATATCTGGTCCTTCAATTCCTCGTCTATCTTTCGCAGCAGCAAGATCGCCCAGAGTTTAAGGCTGCATCCATTATGTGAATTGTTATGTACATTTCCCGCACGGTTCTATATGCCACAAGTGGTTGTAAGTCAGGCTGCTGTAGGTCCATTAACCCTACCAGGCACAGACGATTTGAGGCCTGTTCCAGTCGGGGGAGGGGGGAGAGGGGAAGAGGCACTCGTTACCCCTTGAGGTACAGGACGGAACTTTCATATATATATGTCGGTAAATTTTTACGAGAAAATGTAAAAAAAAATCCAACATGACCGCCATACTGTCATCTTGCAGAAGTCATTTTTCGCGTATTTTTTGGCCGATTTTCCGATTTTCTTTTTCGATATTTTCTCTGAAAAGCTAATTAATATGATAGAGAATAATTAGGTTTAGTAAAATAAACCACTTTCATGTCCTTTTAGGTGAGATATGTTCGCCAAAAAAAGGAGAAAAGACCGAAAACTCGACTTTCTGAGGACGTCTCGTGGCCGCCATTTTGAATTTAGGATTATGCGAATATATTTAAAATGACCCCAATAAAATTTGCGGAAAGTCAGACAGTAACAACTCTCTCGCTCCCTTCGTTCCGGAGCTGCTGTAAAAAGTTTGGAAGGGGGAAGGGGGCCATAATGGCCCGTCGGGCCAGATTATGGTTAAATATTGAACCAAAAAAATGAAGCATGCATAAGACATCCGAGGTGCATGACAAAGCTTCTACACCCGGAAGCCAAATATTTTCTCCTATATGCGCTGTCTGCTCTGATATCCCGATCTACTTACAATAATAACATCCGCCGGCAACATTTCTCAGTGCTGTTTGAATGACATCTCCGTGCAGTGGTAGATTAACTTATATGACATCTTGCCTGTACCCCGAAAAGCGTACGTTATCCAGTAAGTCAGAATTCTTTCTAATAGTATAACATAAATATAAGCTCATTTTTGATATATTCATATTTTATTCATCGTCTTTTGTTCAACCTAGAGTTTATATGTTTCAATACTGGGCAGAACTTTTTTTTCGAAATTTGGAAGCTCATTAGGGAAATTGAACACGGAGGAGGCCTTCTATCTACAACAAATGACATACACATTCTCGCCTGCGCGCTGTAAAGCGTAGGCCTACATGTACATTATCCAATAGATAATTATTTCTAATAACATCAAGTTGATATGTTATTACGTTAGTAATGTTAAAAGCCGACATAAAACGGTTCCCACCAAAGTCTATCTTGCAATTATAACAGTTTGCATAATATGTGAATTACTTTATTCTAAGTGACTGATCTGTATCAAAATTGTTCATGTAGTCCTATAATCTTCAATAACATAAATTGTTTCATTTGTAGCCTTAAGCCATGGATGTTCTTTAAAGACCACCGGAAGCTGGAATTAGGTAAACGTTCTACCAATTTTTTTTGACTGCCTAATATCCTCCCGGTGGCCAAAGTAGTTATGTAAACTCCACAGAGGCTAATACCTGCGTGGGAGGAAGTTATCTATCGCGAAAGCTACGATATTCTTTGCTGTCAATTTTAATTGAAGGTTGGTTCGGCATAAATTTGCAGTGTGTATAACAAGCGCAAATGTACAAAATTGCCTACCATTTCTCCGTGACTATCATTTAGGGTGACGTCAGAATCGCTGACAAAAGTCAGTGAGGCCGTATAAGGTGTTAGCAAACGATGGGTGTGTCGGTTCATCACTTGGCCCACCAAATTACACGAGTGTTAAACTGCACACATATTTTATCATCTGATACAGTCTTAATGACCTTTGTCCGCGACAATTTCAATACAATATGACATCACCCTATGCAGCCTCGGCAACTATTGAAACGTCTGTTATGAAGGTTTGTAAGGCGAAAATTTAAAGTTCTTTACAGAGTAATATATTATTAATATCACGAAGATATGGTAGCCTCTACAGCGTAATATATTATAAATATCACGAAGATATGGTAGCCATTTATATATTATATATTTATATCACGCTACAAAAATGAAATTCATGCCAGACCAACCGTCAAACCAACCAAACCAAGCTATTAGTAGACAACTAATTAAAATTGGAGGCTTGTATAATAGGACCAAGGGATCAACCGGAAGTGCTGGTTCTGTTAGTTTATTGGACCAAAATTGACAGACAGGAAGTGGCGATCACATTCTCTGATCGGATAATTTGCCGTATTGTGCAAGTTTACGATTAAAAGAATTCCAATCCAGACTGTGAAAAGCTGCTGTTAGAATGAATCAAAAATATTTGTCCTGCGTGATGTAACATCGGCATGATATTCTGTTTGTCAATAACTTTCAGCGTTATTATTTCTTTTATAGGCATAGACGTATATACGCAAGGCTATTCCATGGATAACAACTTCTTCATTGCTGTGGGGCTGTTTCGTTGGAGATACTTCCAACCTTTCAAAAGCTAACGAAGCACAGATTAGCTTTGAGAAAGTTGGAAATATCTCCAACGAAACGTCAGCTCCACAGCAATAAAGAAGTTGTTATCCATAAAATAGCCGTGAGTTCAGCGTTATTGGATGAAACGAACGAAATCGGCGTGTTTTCGTTTTTCATGATATTTTTGTACTGACGAAAATGTGCATAGAGCGATCAAAAATTACTTCGCCACCGAAACTTAACCATGTTCTGTGATCAGATGTCACAGATACAAATGACAGACAGATATTTTTTAACAAAGAGCTTGTTGCGTCCCACCATACGTTCAGACCCCCTTCCAATCCATTATGGACAAGGCCTGCGCCAGTAAAAACTTCCCAATTAAAGACGCTGGCGTTAGAAGCCCTGAAGATAAATACTATTCCACAGTAACAAGTTGCAGTTCTGAATATTTCTGAATGTGGTCTCTGTAAACCGGAATCAACTGATACACTCATGAGGTGTTCAAAGTATATGTGACTCCTTTGTCTGTGAGGCTAATAAAGTTGATTTTATTCTTTCAATCCAAAACCTACACAACCATATTTTTCTTGAAGAATATATTCTGAAGTATCAGCTAGGAATTTTTTTTACGATGGTCGGCTGAATAAAAATGTGCTCCCTGGCCTATTTTGGTAATTTTGAGGCATTTACAGGAATATGTTCTCTTGTCACAAACATATGACACCTCAAACCAAAATCAAACTTGATACTTTCAAATGATTAAACGACTTAATATCTTGTGAGAAAATATAATTTTGATTTGTGGTGTCGTATTTTTGTTACAAGAAAAAATCCTCCCTATAAAGGCTCAAAATAGGAAAGTGAGCATATCTTGATGAACCATAAATTCATTTTCATGCAACTGACCATCGTAATTTTTCCCAGGCTGATATTTCAGTATGTATATTTCTTCGCTTACCCAAGTCTAACACTACACGTGTTGCCTTGGCTGAACGTAACACATTATCTGATCAGAATACAGGTCTGGTGATGTCATAGCGCTATAAATATTCCGTGGTCCATATTAGGAGAAGAGCCCTGTGTGACGGTGACCTCTTTAAAATTCAAATTTGATTGGCTATTCGAAGCAAATTAACATCAATACACCCACCACTTGCCATATTTGGAGATCACACGGGCAGACATCAAAGAAAATCCTAGCTGCACGGTGTTGGCAAGCTCCTATCTTGATTGGCTATATGACATCACGTACGTTTCTCGGTTTGAACAGTTTACTCTATTCAGTAAGTCAAGGTAAATGACGGAACGTTAGTGTAGTATTTAACTTGAAAATGCCAAGATGATGCATTCCATACATGGGCAAAGATCCCCCGGTCCAAGGTCACGCCCGATCAAGTCACACCGGAAGTGACGTCACACATGATGTTGAAGATGCGCAGAACCCTCACCACCATACCACGCGCACACAGACCTGCGTACTTCCGCATGCGCACTGAGACGCCATTGAGCTGAAATGCGCATTCCCTACTACTGATCACCATTAAAGGGTGATGGACCATCACCGTTTTTCTGGCTGTGTTGTTACTACAAAGCTCTCCTGTGATATATTAACAGCATGATATTAACCCTACCTGGCCTGGGAGTTTTGGGACCCAGAACTGGTAGGTTTGAACATTGCTACTGGTCCGTGTAACCTTGCACAATTCAATTTTCGTTTTTTGTTTTTGTGTTCTCAAAATCAAAAATTGAAAATTGACCGTCAATTTTCAATTTTCGTTTTTTGTTTTTGTGTTCTCAAAATCAAAAATTGAAATTTGACCGTCAATTTTCAATTTTCGTTTTTTGTTTTGGTTTCTCAAAATCAAAAATTGAAAATTGACCGTCAATTTTCAATTTTCGTTTTTTGTTTTTGTGTTCTGAAAATCAAAAATTGAAATTGCCGTCAATTTTCAATTTTTGATTCTGGGATTACAAAAACAAAAAACGAAAATTGATATTTGACAGTCAATTTTCAATTTTCGTTTTTCGTTTTGCTTCACGCAAAAATGAAAATCAAATATTGAAAATTGCCTCGACTTGTCCGTTTTTCGTTTTTTGATTTAACTTTGACGTATCTATGTTAAGTTCTCATGTGGACGGGTTATCATGTCACTTCCGGTACGACGAGTAGAATAGAAAACGCAAATCGTGTCGTATGAGAGGTGTGGAGCGTGAGAGGCATGTGGCCCACCAGGCCATCCTCGGGAGCCAGTGTATTGATCGATTTGTTAGGGTATCTATACATTGCCTTGGTTGCATGGTTGCACACGATAGTTCTGGATAAAAAAAAGATCAAGGGGTATCCTCTAAATCAAACCAATTATTCAACAGGTTCAGCTAGCTCATTACTCCAATCCACTAGCTGGACGGTTTGAGATGTGACATCGCTGGCATAACTTTGATGTCAGGCTGAAATCGACATCGAGAGTCAAGGCAAAAACCGCCGGCTTGGGATACCGACATGCTAATTCAAAATAACCTCGGGGATGAAATGTTCGAGATTGAGGCAACGACTCAAGAACTCACTCGAATCACCAAAAATGTCCAAGTAAACCCTGTGCGGGGATAGCCTATAGTATTGGACCCTTCTACGGAGGGCCAATGATAGGCTGATGCAGCAACAACAACATTTTCCCAGTTATACGCCAGATTTTGAAATCGAAAACGATGCCGCGCTATGTCATCGGTCAACTGAGACAGTCACGTGGTTGTGTATGAAGATTGGGGTGGCTCCTATAAATAGTGATCCAATGAAAATGCTCGTCTTAGTTTGAAATGGCGGAGTCGAATGACCAATCTCTGAAGGGGAGACAGCTGGAACAGTACACTATCACTGTCTGTTAATATCTTGAATTAACAGAGAGTACTGCAGTCTATGTGCGGGGATTCACGATTTACCTGGACTTGTGAAGATGCACCAGACAGGTCTGGATATGTGGCATCCCGCTGTTCTCAATGGTTATTGGCCTTGAGGCCTGAGCCAATCAGAACGCAGTCTTAGATTTTCTCATTTCTAAAAATAGATGTTTAGAGCGCTACAAAAGCGAACAGCATTCATGCAGACAACCGCTATTTGCTATTGATTTGAAATATAGTATTTATAAAGATACCAACAAAGATTTAATACCAATAAGAGTAAGTATGCGGCCCGTAAACCACCATTTCAAACAAGCACACAATCGCCACGTTTGATGTCAGACGTCTGAATGCTTCAACGCTTCAGGTCCAATCTTCATTCTCTATTTTTGGGACCTGGATCGTTGGAGCGTTCAGATGCTCGTCAACGTTCAGCGTCAAAAACGCTTCAACGCAAGTGTGGGTGTCAAACGCTTCAACGCATCGACGTGGGAAGTTTCCTTGGGGGTTATGATTAGGCATCTTCATTTTATCGAGCCAATTTCTACGTTCCCACTTCGAACCTGCCTTGATTCATCTGACCCCTTCAGTGTTCAAAATCCGATGTGTAAATTTCACCTACTAACGACAGAAGAACCAATCAGAGCGTACATCGATTGCGAATGAAGTCACGTTGAATGACATCATCCTCTATTAGCGGCGTCTTTCCTCCTAATAAGGTGCCCACTAATTAGGTCAGCCAATCAATAACGCTCTTGTGCGACCCATTTCGAATTTCAAATGTTTTCGAGGTCAGTGACGTCTCGTGTCTATTTATAAGTTATTTGAACATTGAAGGGGTCCAGATATATCAAGGGAAGTTCGAAGTGGGAACGTAGAAATTGGCTAGATAGAATGCAGATGTGATTAGGGTACCCACGTATTTATTATACTACCCTACTTTAATGAAACTCCCATGTGTATCAACCCCGTTGTTCTCCATATAATGCTTCACACCTGCTGCACGATTGCCTACTCGCTTATGCGCAGTTGGCCCATTATATTCTAGCTCGAATGCCTGGCTCCAGGGATCTATAGTGTAGTGAAACTCCCACATCTTGCCCCCTACTGTTTTTCCATATTATGCTCCACACCTGCCTAAACAATCCGATTTGCGCTTTCCATACTACTCCGCGAACCGAAAGTGACATCATAAGTCTTGCGCGTGCGCAGTTAACATTGACGAGTCAAAGTTAAAATCAAAAAACGAAAAACGGACAAGTCGAGGCAATTTTCATTATTTGATTTTCATTTTTGGGACAAGTGAAACGAAAAACGAAAATTGAAAATTGACGGTCAATTTTCAATTTTTGATTTTGAGAAACCAAAAACAAAAAACGAAAATTGAAAATTGACGGTCAAATTTCAATTTTTGATTTTGAGAACACAAAAACAAAAAACGAAATTTGAAAATTGACGGTCAATTTTCAATTTTTGATTTTGAGAACACAAAAACAAAAAACGAAAATTGAATTGTGCAAGGTTACACGGACCCTACTCTATGCGTGAAGAATGAAAATAGGTGGCTCACGGCAGCTCGAGCGATAACCATTAACAATCTCTCGCGATTTTATGAATACCTAGTCCCATGCCAATAGCTATTTGATAGCAGTTGTTCTTCAATCAACAGCAGACGACAGCCCGGTCATATTAAAGCGATTCAATCAATTATTTGCTGGCATAACGGGGCCTTTCTGTCTGCCTGGTGATCTATGGAAAGCGATCTCCTCATGTCGATGATCAATTATAATTCCGGAACCAATTGATCCATTTCGCATGACGATTAATTAATAAGATCCCCATAAGAGAGTCTATGGTCAAGTGTTAGTGAGATGTGATGGGATTTGTCTCAACAAAACGCCATCTTCAACACATGTTATTGACACCATTGACGTCACTGCATGGGAATCGTCTCCAGGTGGAGACTGGCTTAACCACTTCACAAATTGGTAGAATCTCATATCTGGTCCTTCAATTCCTCGTCTATCTTTCGCAGCAGCAAGATCGCCCAGAGTTTAAGGCTGCATCCATTATGTGAATTGTTATGTACATTTCCCGCACGGTTCTATATGCCACAAGTGGTTGTAAGTCAGGCTGCTGTAGGTCCATTAACCCTACCAGGCACAGACGATTTGAGGCCTGTTCCAGTCGGGGGAGGGGGGAGAGGGGAAGAGGCACTCGTTACCCCTTGAGGTACAGGACGGAACTTTCATATATATATGTCGGTAAATTTTTACGAGAAAATGTAAAAAAAAATCCAACATGACCGCCATACTGTCATGTTGCAGAAGTCATTTTTCGCGTATTTTTTGGCCGATTTTCCGATTTTCTTTTTCGATATTTTCTCTGAAAAGCTAATTAATATGATAGAGAATAATTAGGTTTAGTAAAATAAACCACTTTCATGCCCTTTTAGGTGAGATATGTTCGCCAAAAAAAGGAGAAAAGACCGAAAACTCGACTTTCTGAGGACGTCTCGTGGCCGCCATTTTGAATTTAGGATTATGCGAATATATTTAAAATGACCCCAATAAAATTTGCGGAAAGTCAGACAGTAACAACTCTCTCGCTCCCTTCGTTCCGGAGCTGCTGTAAAAAGTTTGGAAGGGGGAAGGGGGCCATAATGGCCCGTCGGGCCAGATTATGGTTAAATATTGAACCAAAAAAATGAAGCATGCATAAGACATCCGAGGTGCATGACAAAGCTTCTACACCCGGAAGCCAAATATTTTCTCCTATATGCGCTGTCTGCTCTGATATCCCGATCTACTTACAATAATAACATCCGCCGGCAACATTTCTCAGTGCTGTTTGAATGACATCTCCGTGCAGTGGTAGATTAACTTATATGACATCTTGCCTGTACCCCGAAAAGCGTACGTTATCCAGTAAGTCAGAATTCTTTCTAATAGTATAACATAAATATAAGCTCATTTTTGATATATTCATATTTTATTCATCGTCTTTTGTTCAACCTAGAGTTTATATGTTTCAATACTGGGCAGAACTTTTTTTTCGAAATTTGGAAGCTCATTAGGGAAATTGAACACGGAGGAGGCCTTCTATCTACAACAAATGACATACACATTCTCGCCTGCGCGCTGTAAAGCGTAGGCCTACATGTACATTATCCAATAGATAATTATTTCTAATAACATCAAGTTGATATGTTATTACGTTAGTAATGTTAAAAGCCGACATAAAACGGTTCCCACCAAAGTCTATCTTGCAATTATAACAGTTTGCATAATATGTGAATTACTTTATTCTAAGTGACTGATCTGTATCAAAATTGTTCATGTAGTCCTATAATCTTCAATAACATAAATTGTTTCATTTGTAGCCTTAAGCCATGGATGTTCTTTAAAGACCACCGGAAGCTGGAATTAGGTAAACGTTCTACCAATTTTTTTTGACTGCCTAATATCCTCCCGGTGGCCAAAGTAGTTATGTAAACTCCACAGAGGCTAATACCTGCGTGGGAGGAAGTTATCTATCGCGAAAGCTACGATATTCTTTGCTGTCAATTTTAATTGAAGGTTGGTTCGGCATAAATTTGCAGTGTGTATAACAAGCGCAAATGTACAAAATTGCCTACCATTTCTCCGTGACTATCATTTAGGGTGACGTCAGAATCGCTGACAAAAGTCAGTGAGGCCGTATAAGGTGTTAGCAAACGATGGGTGTGTCGGCTCATCACTTGGCCCACCAAATTACACGAGTGTTAAACTGCACACATATTTTATCATCTGATACAGTCTTAATGACCTTTGTCCGCGACAATTTCAATACAATATGACATCACCCTATGCAGCCTCGGCAACTATTGAAACGTCTGTTATGAAGGTTTGTAAGGCGAAAATTTAAAGTTCTTTACAGAGTAATATATTATTAATATCACGAAGATATGGTAGCCTCTACAGCGTAATATATTATAAATATCACGAAGATATGGTAGCCATTTATATATTATATATTTATATCACGCTACAAAAATGAAATTCATGCCAGACCAACCGTCAAACCAACCAAACCAAGCTATTAGTAGACAACTAATTAAAATTGGAGGCTTGTATAATAGGACCAAGGGATCAACCGGAAGTGCTGGTTCTGTTAGTTTATTGGACCAAAATTGACAGACAGGAAGTGGCGATCACATTCTCTGATCGGATAATTTGCCGTATTGTGCAAGTTTACGATTAAAAGAATTCCAATCCAGACTGTGAAAAGCTGCTGTTAGAATGAATCAAAAATATTTGTCCTGCGTGATGTAACATCGGCATGATATTCTGTTTGTCAATAACTTTCAGCGTTATTATTTCTTTTATAGGCATAGACGTATATACGCAAGGCTATTCCATGGATAACAACTTCTTCATTGCTGTGGGGCTGTTTCGTTGGAGATACTTCCAACCTTTCAAAAGCTAACGAAGCACAGATTAGCTTTGAGAAAGTTGGAAATATCTCCAACGAAACGTCAGCTCCACAGCAATAAAGAAGTTGTTATCCATAAAATAGCCGTGAGTTCAGCGTTATTGGATGAAACGAACGAAATCGGCGTGTTTTCGTTTTTCATGATATTTTTGTACTGACGAAAATGTGCATAGAGCGATCAAAAATTACTTCGCCACCGAAACTTAACCATGTTCTGTGATCAGATGTCACAGATACAAATGACAGACAGATATTTTTTAACAAAGAGCTTGTTGCGTCCCACCATACGTTCAGACCCCCTTCCAATCCATTATGGACAAGGCCTGCGCCAGTAAAAACTTCCCAATTAAAGACGCTGGCGTTAGAAGCCCTGAAGATAAATACTATTCCACAGTAACAAGTTGCAGTTCTGAATATTTCTGAATGTGGTCTCTGTAAACCGGAATCAACTGATACACTCATGAGGTGTTCAAAGTATATGTGACTCCTTTGTCTGTGAGGCTAATAAAGTTGATTTTATTCTTTCAATCCAAAACCTACACAACCATATTTTTCTTGAAGAATATATTCTGAAGTATCAGCTAGGAATTTTTTTTACGATGGTCGGCTGAATAAAAATGTGCTCCCTGGCCTATTTTGGTAATTTTGAGGCATTTACAGGAATATGTTCTCTTGTCACAAAAATATGACACCTCAAACCAAAATCAAACTTGATACTTTCAAATGATTAAACGACTTAATATCTTGTGAGAAAATATAATTTTGATTTGTGGTGTCGTATTTTTGTTACAAGAAAAAATCCTCCCTATAAAGGCTCAAAATAGGAAAGTGAGCATATCTTGATGAACCATAAATTCATTTTCATGCAACTGACCATCGTAATTTTTCCCAGGCTGATATTTCAGTATGTATATTTCAAGAAAAATATGTTTTTGCGGGGTTTGGATTAACAAAAAATATCAGATTTTTTATCGTCACACACAAAAGAGTTTTTGTTAACAGCACATCATCTTTGAACAGACTATTGAATACTGCAAACACAGTTCAGTACTTCCAGAATATTACTCGGACCCATTCTTTTACACAAGAGCTATATCCTCAGATGAAGTTTGTTTAAACGGTCAGGTACATCATACTTCTGCACGCCATCCTCTTTCGAGCATTCATGCAGTGTCTGGACAAGCAGTTTGCACCGTGGGAATACAGTGGCCTTTTGTGGACGAATGGCAGCTTCACTATACGGACTTATTCTCAGCAAATGGTTCGGATATCTTGTTTCTGGAGATTCGCTGAGTGCAGTGGACAGGGATTGCTTCACGTCGATGAATGAAAATAGGCCATGCACTTGGACAACATGTAATAATTACCGCTTCAGCAGCCTGAATGATTGTTTATAGCCATTAACACGGAAGGAAATATTGTTAATCGTCAAGTGAAGAGATTGGCGTTACCGAGCACTGGAGTAGCCTCTGGGCTAAAAGATTCGCCGTAATACTCCGCATTTTTACAGAAAGTTGTTCAGTCCCTTAACTCTGGCCTGGGATTCTTGGGACCTGTCCAGACATGGGTATTTCGCCTCCACCCCTCATTATTTTCTTACCCTTTGAGCTAGAGTGCTGATAATTACCACACTATACCCTTGGTCAAAACTCTACCAGAAAAGGTAAACAAAAATCCAAGATAGACACTTTGATGACGTCACAGTGACGTCATATTCAAAACAGACATTTTGGGGTCGATTTTTCAGTCAAATTTTTCGAATGAACTAATAAAAATTAGTAAATGTTAATCTGATGTGAAAAAAAAAATAGTTTTGCCCACTTTTCCTCGCGAAAAAGCAAGAATTTTGAAGAAAAATGTTGAAAACATCAATTTTCTGGTACCCCACATTTAGCCATGATCCGCAGCTCTGGAATTATGCAAATAGGCTCAAGTGACCCCAATATATAGGGTTATGACTATGAGAATTCCTATCAAGATTGAGAACA
This sequence comes from Hanleya hanleyi, assembly GCA_036873755.1. Taxonomy (NCBI): domain Eukaryota; kingdom Metazoa; phylum Mollusca; class Polyplacophora; order Lepidopleurida; family Hanleyidae; genus Hanleya; species Hanleya hanleyi. Next base: position 65,788 of record JAVTVY010026411.1, on the reverse strand, counting down.
GGAGTAGACAGTAGCGAACCATCGTTGTTGTTGTTGTTCGCATTCATAATTTATTCATAACAGCGAGAGAAATGATTCCCCCCTCCCCCCACGTGAACCCAAGGCATCCAGACCAGAGGATTCTCCTGATGATCCCCCTAGGGCATCCTGTTGATTCACCTGGGGTCTCGTGGGAGGTACCGTTGCTGGATATTCCCCTTCAAGCATCACTACGATTCCCCAGCCCATATTGCCCTCAGCCCTCATTGAGCTAGGGCGCTGAAACTAAAATGCATGTTTAGTCAATTTCTCGGTCAGCTTTTCGAATTTTTTGTTTGTGTGTTTTCTTGGCAAAAACAGCATGATAACTTAGTAAATAATAATCTGATGTGAAATAAAGTAGTTTTTGCTCCCTTTTCCTCGCAGAAAAGCAAGAATATTGAAGAAAAAGGTGAAAACGTCATTTATCTGGCACCCCAAATGGATGCCATTTTGAATTTACCCATTATCTTCTGTTCGGGGGTTACTCAAATACACTCAAAATGACCTCATTGTGATAAACTACACTGTCGCGCGAATGTGTCAGCTCTCAAAATTGTTTCGATCCGGAGATATGTTAAAAAATTTGGTAGAGGTCATCATGCCCCCCTCCCCCCACCCCACCCGTCAGGCCTGGTACGCCTAAACGTTGCTATTGTTTGCGTGAATAATGAAAATAGGTGGCTCACGACAGCTCGACGATAACCATTCACACTCACTCTGGAAGATTAATCGAAGATCGACAATGGCAATATCTATATCTCACAATTGAATTCAAATTGAACTTACAACAGTGATTTGCAAGTGGTAGATTTAACTATACCAGTACCAGGAGTGTTGCTACTGATAGAATGCTTCTACTGATCTTCGGTCTCTCGCGATTTCATGAAAACCCAGTTCCCATGCCAATAACTGTTTGATAGCAGTTGTTCTTCAATCAAGAGCAGACGACAGCGCTGTCATATTAAAGCGATTCAATCAATTATTGGAGGCATAACGGGGTCTTTCTGTTTGTCTGGTGATCCATGGAAAGCGATCTCCTCATGTCGATGATCAATTATAATTCCGGAAACAATCTATCCATTCCGCATGACGATTAATTAATAAGATCCCCATAAGAGAGTCTATGGTCAAGTTTTGGTGAGATGTGATAGGATTTGTCTCAACGAAACGCCATCTCCAACACATGGTATCGACACCATTGACGTCACAGCATTGGAATCGCCTCCGGGTGGAGATTGGCTAAACCACTTCACACCTTGGTATAGAATCTCATATCTGGTCCTTCAATTTCTCGTCTATCTTTCACAGCAGCAATAGTAGTAGTATAAACCCTTTACAGAGCCTATTGACCTCATTTCGACCTCATTTCAAGGTCACAGAGGTCAAGTGGAGTATAGTTCCGGCAGAAGGACCAAAAGCTACCTCCAGCACAGGAGAGTACCAAATTTGCATATCACGTGACCCAGGTCAGAGATGTATTCATCCGCGGTGATGCGATCATGTCTGGCGGTGATTCGGTCTCGGGAAAAAGCTTCCGCGGAGAAAAAGTAGTCCCTAGATAAAATGGTCCGATTGGGTCGAGTGAGGTATCAAAGTGAAGCTTATGTGAACACACCCTGCATACCAAACGGCTGCTCCAACTTCCGCCGGAGGGTCAACTTCCGCCGGAGGGAAGATCGTGCAAAATGATAGGACAACTTGTTGGTTTTCACGTTGATATGTCAGAACCATACCCTATCAACAATATCAAATTGTCTCAATCGTTAGATGGTACGTTTATTTAACTAGCTGTGTTTTTGAGAACGGGATAATTCTAAATAGACGATTACATCCATTAGAAGCCGAATCTAGAAACCTTTCTTAGAAAAACTACATCAAATATGCATTTTATCTAATTAATCAAGAATATACCTACGATCGTTATGTAAAACGAGGTTGCCTTTTAATGGCAAGATGATATTTATATGTGAAAAGGAAGAATTTTGATGATTTTAAGACGCATGAATATGACCTGTGTGGAAGTGGTGATACAACACACGGCGGAGTGAGATCTGACTACCGCCGGAGTCAATAATAATATGATACAATTACCGCCGGAGTACCACTGTCTCTTCTTGGCCGAGCTAAATGAATGTACCGTCCTCACTCAATACTGAATCCATCGAACGAATGAAAAAGATACTATTTTAAAGCGAAATCCACTGAGTTAAACACACCATTTATATGGTCTGAGATCTAAATCTGGCTTGAACCACAATCTTTAGGCCCAATAAAAGGACGTTCCTCACCCTAAGAAATCATCATCAGAATTTCACCAAATTTTGCACGGATGTACCTTGGAAATATACAAATTCATTTCAAGAAAAAAATTACTAAGTCATCGAATTCACTTTCAAGCTCATGGCGTTTTTGTCTAATTTGTAAAAAAAAAAATGATGAAATTTAAATTGTACGATTTTGCTCCAAAACTTGTCACACACCACCGAATATCAATGTGCGCTGCTCATGTTCACGCGGTCTTTGTCTTTCAGACTGGACCATTTCCATCTGAATTCAATGATAATTTGCTCATGGAATTGTCTGCCTATAGCTAATTATTCCCATCCAATAATGGGGTCACCGAACTCGTTTGACTTCTAACATCGTTTGACGCAGATTTCCTCTAAAAGTGGCCGGAAATCAATTGACGTTGCTATGGCGTGTGCTGTTATCAGCAGCACACTCGAAGGGAGACTACCTAAGGTGGCCCTCCGCAGTTTCGTAGTAATGGCCCCTCTCTAATTTCATAATACGATAGACTGCCCTTGTTCTGCTACATCATAATTCTTTTTGTCTTCTTAATAGCTTATATCTATAATGCCATCCTGTTCAGCATTATCAACGCTGCAAACGAGTACGTACAAATCGAGTGCTGGCTTCGTCTACACGCTGATCGGGATCATGGAGTAAAGTTTGTCCTGCCTCAGTTATGCCCCTTGGGTGTGCCTAAAAATCGGGACTCATTTACGGGAAGAAAATCTGACAAAAAACGGTTAGGTTTTCACCCCCTTTTTTTGCCTTTTTAAGTTGAGACCGGACCAGGGAACGTGAGTAAGAAGTTTAATTGAAATCGCTCTTACAGATTTTTCTGGAAATTGAGCCGAATTTGACCATTTTTCGACATTTTTAAGGGGTTTTCTAGGAAAAATGAAGCAAGCATGGAGGAGAATGTTCGAGTTAAATTTTTCTATAACATAGCAGTGTTATATCTTAAAATAATAGTTTCATCATGCTCTTTCAGAAAATATATACATATAAGTGATTTGGGTTGAAGGTTTTGCGACAACTGGTGGCCGAAAAACGGACCCATAGTCTATTCCATGCCGAATAAAAGAATCTCCGGAGTGCACCCTTAAGGCATAATAGTGGAGTCTATGCATTATCTTAATGTAGACTCCGTTACGGAGCGGAGATGTATCATTACGCCAGATTGTTTAATTTTGACTGCCTAGTTATACCTGAAGCTCTATTTTCGGAAGCAGGTGGAAAGAAGACCAGGAGTTCGATTAAAATAATCCACAGTGTGTCCATTAGTATACAATTGAGGTTACTGCATACTGTATTCCATACAGGAGTTATCTCCCCCTGGACTGAGATTTCGGTGGATATTATGGCAGAACGAGGTCCTATCAGAATGATATAAATTTGCCAGTGTAAATTTTCTTTACAAGAGAATCCATTTACAGTCCATAAAGGATGGAATGAATGTATATTATTATGGTTTTACAAATTATTTCTCAAGTTTCTGAAGTATTTCCCATGTTTCTAAGAGAAAATTGAGTGCAAAATTACCAATAATTTGACTTGGTTACATCGCTTATTTGCATTTTCCCGCGTTTCTGCTATGATTGGAAAGCGGAAAAGTAACCACGGCCTTCATATTGCCGAATGGATGACCATTATTAAGAAGAAATAGGTTAATTTTGAGTTTTGTTCTCGAAAATCCTGCTAGAATTGGCAAAATTGATCAAAACAAAGATGGGGTAGGGGAAAGTTATCGGTCGGATTTCCCAAAATAATATGTATAACTGGCAAGTGTTGTATACCGCCATACTCGCAAACACTCTGAGATTACGATACATGTGAATAATTAATTTCGTAAAAAACATCCTGCCCCTTAAGGTGGCCCTCCGCAGTTTCGTAGTAATGGCCCCTCTCTAATTTCATAATACGATAGACTGCCCTTGTTCTGCTACATCATAATTCTTTTTGTCTTCTTAATAGCTTATATCTATAATGCCATCCTGTTCAGCATTATCAACGCTGCAAACGAGTACGTACAAATCGAGTGCTGGCTTCGTCTACACGCTGATCGGGATCATGGAGTAAAGTTTGTCCTGCCTCAGTTATGCCCCTTGGGTGTGCCTAAAAATCGGGACTCATTTACGGGAAGAAAATCTGACAAAAAACGGTTAGGTTTTCACCCCTTTTTTTTGCCTTTTTAAGTTGAGACCGGACCAGGGAACGTGAGTAAGAAGTTTAATTGAAATCGCTCTTACAGATTTTTCTGGAAATTGAGCCGAATTTGACCATTTTTCGACATTTTTAAGGGGTTTTCTAGGAAAAATGAAGCAAGCATGGAGGAGAATGTTCGAGTTAAATTTTTCTATAACATAGCACTGTTATATCTTAAAATAATAGTTTCATCATGCTCTTTCAGAAAATATATACATATAAGTGATTTGGGTTGAAGGTTTTGCGACAACTGGTGGCCGAAAAACGGACCCATAGTCTATTCCATGCCGAATAAAAGAATCTCCGGAGTGCACCCTAATGCAACGTCATTTGGCATTCGCGCTATAAATACATGCGCGACGTTGTGCGCATCAGCAAAGGTGGGGAACGTCTTTAAACTAAATCCACGGAGTTAAACACACAACTCCTCGTCATTTATGGTCTGAGGCCTAAATCTCGCTTGAATCACAATAGTTGGGCCCTATCATCGCCTGGATCCGTTCTAAACATAAGGCCTACCAAAGAAAGCCAGTCATAAATCAATGAGACTAAACTCGCACACGCTATACGCTGACCATATGTTGACCTCAGGCCGCTGTCCAGCATATTCACTTTCGTCCAATCAGACACAACCGTAGGTGTTCAGCCGACCGTGACTCCGCCAAAAAGCTGAATTTCGCTCTCTTTCAAAAGTGTTTTGACGTAAATTCTCATATTTATTCACAAATACAATTACATGAATTTTTCAGGTAAACATTTGTCTTTCTGGTGAGGGGTAAATAAATGTTTCATTGGTAATGCGAGAGGGTGAAATCAATCGGTTTTTGTAGACCTATGCTGTCGGTTAAGGCATTCTCCCATTCTTTTAACATGGAGAAGGGATTCACACTACTACTTCGGTTAAATCGAATTTAGATCCGCCAAATAAAATCATAAATTACATTAATTTGTAGCATAGGGAAGGTGATATATTGCAGAAACTTTGTAGGGGTAAATACGTTTGGGGGAACCTATATTTATTCAGATATAGCAGTTTATAATCGGACCTCCCGTCTCGAACAATGCTAAATTTGGACCGGTTGGAGAGCCGTACGTGAGCCGGAATGTCAGTGCGTGTGCACGCCACGCCCGCGTCTGGGTTTCTTGCACATGCCGTGGTTATTTTCGTCATTATGTTATTATTGTCTCGTCACATTGTTCGCATCACTGCTTTGATCTTCATCATAGTGTAACGCTAACCTAGTGAGTTGCCACCTAGCTTTATTACCTAATTTTCCCATAAATCGTGTAGTTTAAACAACTCAATAAACTCAGAAATTTTTATCTATTACGGTACTTCTTGTTCAGAAACGCTTAATGGTGCTTTAAGGATAGCTGTCCCTTTAGAGGCAGTTTTTGCACCCCCATGACCATTTGTCGTCGGTATCAATAAATATACAACATAACCATAATAAACTATATATTTTATGAAAGTATACATCGTAGGGATTCCAACTATATGATTTGTATAACTGACGCTGCTACTGTGTAGAAAATATTTCAATTTTAACAAATTAAAATGAAAACAGTAGCGTCCATTTTTCAATTGAAATTTCATGAAAACTGTTGGTCTTGTTTCAACTTTGATGGTATACCTTGGTAGGAGACAATTCGAACTAGTAAACTTTATCTCATTTTTTTTAAATTTTTGCCTGGTTTTGTTTTTATCACTATTTTACTAAAATAAATTGAAAAAAATGTACTTTTTTACGGTCGTTTGTCTTTAAAAGTTGGATAATTAAAAAACGAAGCCGACCTTACAAAAAGTGAGATAAGGTGAGATCACCTTATAAGTAACAAGCATGCCAAATTTCAAAAGCGTAGCATGGATACTTTTCGAGAAATAAACGTTTGAATTTCGGATTTTGTACAAAAATGAAAGGCTAGAAATCGGGCAAAATGTGTCCAGCTATACAACTGATGAATTAATCCCTATTTTTTGCTTGAATTCTATTGTCAAATACATTTTTAATCTGTCTAATGAGACCTACTCGAATTCCTGTTTATTCTGGATAACTATTGCACTAAGTTTTTTTCATCAAGTCGGTTTAAAGTCCAATTTAAACTTTAAAAACCTGCTAAAACTTGTTCACACCTGTGTGGATTACTTCACGGCGGGTGTCTGAGTGAAGTGTCACTGTCATAACTAGAAACAAAAATAAGGATGTTTGCATGGTTTTGATCAGAAGGGGGTACATTAATGTAAATATTTAGGACTAATAGATCATTAGCTTACCATAATACTGCGGAAATGAGTTTTGGAAAGGGAAATTTAACAGACAAAAAAAATAGTAGCCAAGCCCAAGCTAAGGCAATCTGTTTAATTGTTCCAGGGCCTCGGAAACTAAATTTTCAATCCTAATATTAAAGCACTTCTATTTATAATTTTTATCTCATTTTTTCAATAAAATGTTAGATGAAGTAGTGAATATTTGAATGAGGTAATAAAAAAGTGACAAATTTTGACCCTCTAAGGGGATAGCTATCCTTAAATAAATGCTCTCAAAAGTGTTTGAGGGTTATCCGATACACGGAGGAGGCCTTCTATCTACAACAAATGACATACACATTCTCGCCTGCGCGCTGTAAAGCGTAGGCCTACATGTACATTATCCAATAGATAATTATTTCTAATAACATCAAGTTGATATGTTATTACGTTAGTAATGTTAAAAGCCGACATAAAACGGTTCCCACCATAGTCTATCTTGCAATTATAACAGTTTGCATAATATGTGAATTACTTTATTCTAAGTGACTGATCTGTATCAAAATTGTTCATGTAGTCCTATAATCTTCAATAACATAAATTGTTTCATTTGTAGCCTTAAGCCATGGATGTTCTTTAAAGACCACCGGAAGCTGGAATTAGGTAAACGTTCTACCAATTTTTTTTGACTGCCTAATATCCTCCCGGTGGCCAAAGTAGTTATGTAAACTCCACAGAGGCTAATACCTGCGTGGGAGGAAGTTATCTATCGCGAAAGCTACGATATTCTTTGCTGTCAATTTTAATTGAAGGTTGGTTCGGCATAAATTTGCAGTGTGTATAACAAGCGCAAATGTACAAAATTGCCTACCATTTCTCCGTGACTATCATTTAGGGTGACGTCAGAATCGCTGACAAAAGTCAGTGAGGCCGTATAAGGTGTTAGCAAACGATGGGTGTGTCGGCTCATTACTTGGCCCACCAAATTACACGAGTGTTAAACTGCACACATATTTTATCATCTGATACAGTCTTAATGACCTTTGTCCGCGACAATTTCAATACAATATGACATCACCCTATGCAGCCTCGGCAACTATTGAAACGTCTGTTATGAAGGTTTGTAAGGCGAAAATTTAAAGTTCTTTACAGAGTAATATATTATTAATATCACGAAGATATGGTAGCCTCTACAGCGTAATATATTATAAATATCACGAAGATATGGTAGCCATTTATATATTATATATTTATATCACGCTACAAAAATGAAATTCATGCCAGACCAACCGTCAAACCAACCAAACCAAGCTATTAGTAGACAACTAATTAAAATTGGAGGCTTGTATAATAGGACCAAGGGATCAACCGGAAGTGCTGGTTCTGTTAGTTTATTGGACCAAAATTGACAGACAGGAAGTGGCGATCACATTCTCTGATCGGATAATTTGCCGTATTGTGCAAGTTTACGATTAAAAGAATTCCAATCCAGACTGTGAAAAGCTGCTGTTAGAATGAATCAAAAATATTTGTCCTGCGTGATGTAACATCGGCATGATATTCTGTTTGTCAATAACTTTCAGCGTTATTATTTCTTTTATAGGCATAGACGTATATACGCAAGGCTATTCCATGGATAACAACTTCTTCATTGCTGTGGGGCTGTTTCGTTGGAGATACTTCCAACCTTTCAAAAGCTAACGAAGCACAGATTAGCTTTGAGAAAGTTGGAAATATCTCCAACGAAACGTCAGCTCCACAGCAATAAAGAAGTTGTTATCCATAAAATAGCCGTGAGTTCAGCGTTATTGGATGAAACGAACGAAATCGGCGTGTTTTCGTTTTTCATGATATTTTTGTACTGACGAAAATGTGCATAGAGCGATCAAAAATTACTTCGCCACCGAAACTTAACCATGTTCTGTGATCAGATGTCACAGATACAAATGACAGACAGATATTTTTTAACAAAGAGCTTGTTGCGTCCCACCATACGTTCAGACCCCCTTCCAATCCATTATGGACAAGGCCTGCGCCAGTAAAAACTTCCCAATTAAAGACGCTGGCGCTAGAAGCCCTGAAGATAAATACTATTCCACAGTAACAAGTTGCAGTTCTGAATATTTCTGAATGTGGTCTCTGTAAACCGGAATCAACTGATACACTCATGAGGTGTTCAAAGTATATGTGACTCCTTTGTCTGTGAGGCTAATAAAGTTGATTTTATTCTTTCAATCCAAAACCTACAAAACCATATTTTTCTTGAAGAATATATTCTGAAGTATCAGCTAGGAAATTTTTTTACGATGGTCGGCTGAATAAAAATGTGCTCCCTGGCCTATTTTGGTAATTTTGAGGCATTTACAGGAATATGTTCTCTTGTCACAAAAATATGACACCTCAAACCAAAATCAAACTTGATACTTTCAAATGATTAAACGACTTAATATCTTGTGAGAAAATATAATTTTGATTTGTGGTGTCGTATTTTTGTTACAAGAAAAAATCCTCCCTATAAAGGCTCAAAATAGGAAAGTGAGCATATCTTGATGAACCATAAATTCATTTTCATGCAACTGACCATCGTAATTTTTCCCAGGCTGATATTTCAGTATGTATATTTCAAGAAAAATATGTTTTTGCGGGGTTTGGATTAACAAAAAATATCAGATTTTTTATCGTCACACACAAAAGAGTTTTTGTTAACAGCACATCATCTTTGAACAGACTATTGAATACTGCAAACACAGTTCAGTACTTCCAGAATATTACTCGGACCCATTCTTTTACACAAGAGCTATATCCTCAGATGAAGTTTGTTTAAACGGTCAGGTACATCATACTTCTGCACGCCATCCTCTTTCGAGCATTCATGCAGTGTCTGGACAAGCAGTTTGCACCGTGGGAATACAGTGGCCTTTTGTGGACGAATGGCAGCTTCACTATACGGACTTATTCTCAGCAAATGGTTCGGATATCTTGTTTCTGGAGATTCGCTGAGTGCAGTGGACAGGGATTGCTTCACGTCGATGAATGAAAATAGGCCATGCACTTGGACAACATGTAATAATTACCGCTTCAGGGTATTCGCAGCAGCCTGAATGATTGTTTATAGCCATTAACACGGAAGGAAATATTGTTAATCGTCAAGTGAAGAGATTGGCGTTACCGAGCACTGGAGTAGCCTCTGGGCTAAAAGATTCGCCGTAATACTCCGCATTTTTACAGAAAGTTGTTCAGTCCCTTAACTCTGGCCTGGGATTCTTGGGACCTGTCCAGACATGGGTATTTCGCCTCCACCCCTCATTATTTTCTTACCCTTTGAGCTAGAGTGCTGATAATTACCACACTATACCCTTGGTCAAAACTCTACCAGAAAAGGTAAACAAAAATCCAAGATAGACACTTTGATGACGTCACAGTGACGTCATATTCAAAACAGACATTTTGGGGTCGATTTTTCAGTCAAATTTTTCGAATGAACTAATAAAAATTAGTAAATGTTAATCTGATGTGAAAAAAAAAATAGTTTTGCCCACTTTTCCTCGCGAAAAAGCAAGAATTTTGAAGAAAAATGTTGAAAACATCAATTTTCTGGTACCCCACATTTAGCCATGATCCGCAGCTCTGGAATTATGCAAATAGGCTCAAGTGACCCCAATATATAGGGTTATGACTATGAGAATTCCTATCAAGATTGAGAACAGGAGTAGACAGTAGCGAACCATCGTTGTTGTTGTTGTTCGCATTCATAATTTATTCATAACAGCGAGAGAAATGATTCCCCCCTCCCCCCACGTGAACCCAAGGCATCCAGACCAGAGGATTCTCCTGATGATCCCCCTAGGGCATCCTGTTGATTCACCTGGGGTCTCGTGGGAGGTACCGTTGCTGGATATTCCCCTTCAAGCATCACTACGATTCCCCAGCCCATATTGCCCTCAGCCCTCATTGAGCTAGGGCGCTGAAACTAAAATGCATGTTTAGTCAATTTCTCGGTCAGCTTTTCGAATTTTTTGTTTGTGTGTTTTCTTGGCAAAAACAGCATGATAACTTAGTAAATAATAATCTGATGTGAAATAAAGTAGTTTTTGCTCCCTTTTCCTCGCAGAAAAGCAAGAATATTGAAGAAAAAGGTGAAAACGTCATTTATCTGGCACCCCAAATGGATGCCATTTTGAATTTACCCATTATCTTCTGTTCGGGGGTTACTCAAATACACTCAAAATGACCTCATTGTGATAAACTACACTGTCGCGCGAATGTGTCAGCTCTCAAAATTGTTTCGATCCGGAGATATGTTAAAAAATTTGGTAGAGGTCATCATGCCCCCCTCCCCCCACCCCACCCGTCAGGCCTGGTACGCCTAAACGTTGCTATTGTTTGCGTGAATAATGAAAATAGGTGGCTCACGACAGCTCGACGATAACCATTCACACTCACTCTGGAAGATTAATCGAAGATCGACAATGGCAATATCTATATCTCACAATTGAATTCAAATTGAACTTACAACAGTGATTTGCAAGTGGTAGATTTAACTATACCAGTACCAGGAGTGTTGCTACTGATAGAATGCTTCTACTGATCTTCGGTCTCTCGCGATTTCATGAAAACCCAGTTCCCATGCCAATAACTGTTTGATAGCAGTTGTTCTTCAATCAAGAGCAGACGACAGCGCTGTCATATTAAAGCGATTCAATCAATTATTGGAGGCATAACGGGGTCTTTCTGTTTGTCTGGTGATCCATGGAAAGCGATCTCCTCATGTCGATGATCAATTATAATTCCGGAAACAATCTATCCATTCCGCATGACGATTAATTAATAAGATCCCCATAAGAGAGTCTATGGTCAAGTTTTGGTGAGATGTGATAGGATTTGTCTCAACGAAACGCCATCTCCAACACATGGTATCGACACCATTGACGTCACAGCATTGGAATCGCCTCCGGGTAGAGATTGGCTAAACCACTTCACACCTTGGTATAGAATCTCATATCTGGTCCTTCAATTTCTCGTCTATCTTTCACAGCAGCAATAGTAGTAGTATAAACCCTTTACAGAGCCTATTGACCTCATTTCGACCTCATTTCAAGGTCACAGAGGTCAAGTGGAGTATAGTTCCGGCAGAAGGACCAAAAGCTACCTCCAGCACAGGAGAGTACCAAATTTGCATATCACGTGACCCAGGTCAGAGATGTATTCATCCGCGGTGATGCGATCATGTCTGGCGGTGATTCGGTCTCGGGAAAAAGCTTCCGCGGAGAAAAAGTAGTCCCTAGATAAAATGGTCCGATTGGGTCGAGTGAGGTATCAAAGTGAAGCTTATGTGAACACACCCTGCATACCAAACGGCTGCTCCAACTTCCGCCGGAGGGTCAACTTCCGCCGGAGGGAAGATCGTGCAAAATGATAGGACAACTTGTTGGTTTTCACGTTGATATGTCAGAACCATACCCTATCAACAATATCAAATTGTCTCAATCGTTAGATGGTACGTTTATTTAACTAGCTGACGTGTTTTTGACAACGGGATAATTCTAAATAGACGATTACATCCATTAGAAGCCGAATCTAGAAACCTTTCTTAGAAAAACTACATCAAATATGCATTTTATCTAATTAATCAAGAATATACCTACGATCGTTATGTAAAACGAGGTTGCCTTTTAATGGCAAGATGATATTTATATGTGAAAAGGAAGAATTTTGATGATTTTAAGACGCATGAATATGACCTGTGTGGAAGTGGTGATACAACACACGGCGGAGTGAGATCTGACTACCGCCGGAGTCAATAATAATATGATACAATTACCGCCGGAGTACCACTGTCTCTTCTTGGCCGAGCTAAATGAATGTACCGTCCTCACTCAATACTGAATCCATCGAACGAATGAAAAAGATACTATTTTAAAGCGAAATCCACTGAGTTAAACACACCATTTATATGGTCTGAGATCTAAATCTGGCTTGAACCACAATCTTTAGGCCCAATAAAAGGACGTTCCTCACCCTAAGAAATCATCATCAGAATTTCACCAAATTTTGCACGGATGTACCTTGGAAATATACAAATTCATTTCAAGAAAAAAATTACTAAGTCATCGAATTCACTTTCAAGCTCATGGCGTTTTTGTCTAATTTGTAAAAAAAAAAATGATGAAATTTAAATTGTACGATTTTGCTCCAAAACTTGTCACACACCACCGAATATCAATGTGCGCTGCTCATGTTCACGCGGTCTTTGTCTTTCAGACTGGACCATTTCCATCTGAATTCAATGATAATTTGCTCATGGAATTGTCTGCCTATAGCTAATTATTCCCATCCAATAATGGGGTCACCGAACTCGTTTGACTTCTAACATCGTTTGACGCAGATTTCCTCTAAAAGTGGCCGGAAATCAATTGACGTTGCTATGGCGTGTGCTGTTATCAGCAGCACACTCGAAGGGAGACTACCTAATGCAACGTCATTTGGCATTCGCGCTATAAATACATGCGCGACGTTGTGCGCATCAGCAAAGGTGGGGAACGTCTTTAAACTAAATCCACGGAGTTAAACACACAACTCCTCGTCATTTATGGTCTGAGGCCTAAATCTCGCTTGAATCACAATAGTTGGGCCCTATCATCGCCTGGATCCGTTCTAAACATAAGGCCTACCAAAGAAAGCCAGTCATAAATCAATGAGACTAAACTCGCACACGCTATACGCTGACCATATGTTGACCTCAGGCCGCTGTCCAGCATATTCACTTTCGTCCAATCAGACACAACCGTAGGTGTTCAGCCGACCGTGACTCCGCCAAAAAGCTGAATTTCGCTCTCTTTCAAAAGTGTTTTGACGTAAATTCTCATATTTATTCACAAATACAATTACATGAATTTTTCAGGTAAACATTTGTCTTTCTGGTGAGGGGTAAATAAATGTTTCATTGGTAATGCGAGAGGGTGAAATCAATCGGTTTTTGTAGACCTATGCTGTCGGTTAAGGCATTCTCCCATTCTTTTAACATGGAGAAGGGATTCACACTACTACTTCGGTTAAATCGAATTTAGATCCGCCAAATAAAATCATAAATTACATTAATTTGTAGCATAGGGAAGGTGATATATTGCAGAAACTTTGTAGGGGTAAATACGTTTGGGGGAACCTATATTTATTCAGATATAGCAGTTTATAATCGGACCTCCCGTCTCGAACAATGCTAAATTTGGACCGGTTGGAGAGCCGTACGTGAGCCGGAATGTCAGTGCGTGTGCACGCCACGCCCGCGTCTGGGTTTCTTGCACATGCCGTGGTTATTTTCGTTATTATGTTATTATTGTCTCGTCACATTGTTCGCATCACTGCTTTGATCTTCATCATAGTGTAACGCTAACCTAGTGAGTTGCCACCTAGCTTTATTACCTAATTTTCCCATAAATCGTGTAGTTTAAACAACTCAATAAACTCAGAAATTTTTATCTATTACGGTACTTCTTGTTCAGAAACGCTTAATGATGCTTTAAGGATAGCTGTCCCTTTAGAGGCAGTTTTTGCACCCCCATGACCATTTGTCGTCGGTATCAATAAATATACAACATAACCATAATAAACTATATATTTTATGAAAGTATACATCGTAGGGATTCCAACTATATGATTTGTATAACTGACGCTGCTACTGTGTAGAAAATATTTCAATTTTAACAAATTAAAATGAAAACAGTAGCGTCCATTTTTCAATTGAAATTTCATGAAAACTGTTGGTCTTGTTTCAACTTTGATGGTATACCTTGGTAGGAGACAATTCGAACTAGTAAACTTTATCTCATTTTTTTTAAATTTTTGCCTGGTTTTGTTTTTATCACTATTTTACTAAAATAAATTGAAAAAATGTACTTTTTTACGGTCGTTTGTCTTTAAAAGTTGGATAATTAAAAAACGAAGCCGACCTTACAAAAAGTGAGATAAGGTGAGATCACCTTATAAGTAACAAGCATGCCAAATTTCAAAAGCGTAGCATGGATACTTTTCGAGAAATAAACGTTTGAATTTCGGATTTTGTACAAAAATGAAAGGCTAGAAATCGGGCAAAATGTGTCCAGCTATACAACTGATGAATTAATCCCTATTTTTTGCTTGAATTCTATTGTCAAATACATTTTTAATCTGTCTAATGAGACCTACTCGAATTCCTGTTTATTCTGGATAACTATTGCACTAAGTTTTTTTCATCAAGTCGGTTTAAAGTCCAATTTAAACTTTAAAAACCTGCTAAAACTTGTTCACACCTGTGTGGATTACTTCACGGCGGGTGTCTGAGTGAAGTGTCACTGTCATAACTAGAAACAAAAATAAGGATGTTTGCATGGTTTTGATCAGAAGGGGGTACATTAATGTAAATATTTAGGACTAATAGATCATTAGCTTACCATAATACTGCGGAAATGAGTTTTGGAAAGGGAAATTTAACAGACAAAAAAAATAGTAGCCAAGCCCAAGCTAAGGCAATCTGTTTAATTGTTCCAGGGCCTCGGAAACTAAATTTTCAATCCTAATATTAAAGCACTTCTATTTATAATTTTTATCTCATTTTTTCAATAAAATGTTAGATGAAGTAGTGAATATTTGAATGAGGTAATAAAAAAGTGACAAATTTTGACCCTCTAAGGGGATAGCTATCCTTAAATAAATGCTCTCAAAAGTGTTTGAGGGTTATCCGATACACGGAGGAGGCCTTCTATCTACAACAAATGACATACACATTCTCGCCTGCGCGCTGTAAAGCGTAGGCCTACATGTACATTATCCAATAGATAATTATTTCTAATAACATCAAGTTGATATGTTATTACGTTAGTAATGTTAAAAGCCGACATAAAACGGTTCCCACCAAAGTCTATCTTGCAATTATAACAGTTTGCATAATATGTGAATTACTTTATTCTAAGTGACTGATCTGTATCAAAATTGTTCATGTAGTCCTATAATCTTCAATAACATAAATTGTTTCATTTGTAGCCTTAAGCCATGGATGTTCTTTAAAGACCACCGGAAGCTGGAATTAGGTAAACGTTCTACCAATTTTTTTTGACTGCCTAATATCCTCCCGGTGGCCAAAGTAGTTATGTAAACTCCACAGAGGCTAATACCTGCGTGGGAGGAAGTTATCTATCGCGAAAGCTACGATATTCTTTGCTGTCAATTTTAATTGAAGGTTGGTTCGGCATAAATTTGCAGTGTGTATAACAAGCGCAAATGTACAAAATTGCCTACCATTTCTCCGTGACTATCATTTAGGGTGACGTCAGAATCGCTGACAAAAGTCAGTGAGGCCGTATAAGGTGTTAGCAAACGATGGGTGTGTCGGCTCATCACTTGGCCCACCAAATTACACGAGTGTTAAACTGCACACATATTTTATCATCTGATACAGTCTTAATGACCTTTGTCCGCGACAATTTCAATACAATATGACATCACCCTATGCAGCCTCGGCAACTATTGAAACGTCTGTTATGAAGGTTTGTAAGGCGAAAATTTAAAGTTCTTTACAGAGTAATATATTATTAATATCACGAAGATATGGTAGCCTCTACAGCGTAATATATTATAAATATCACGAAGATATGGTAGCCATTTATATATTATATATTTATATCACGCTACAAAAATGAAATTCATGCCAGACCAACCGTCAAACCAACCAAACCAAGCTATTAGTAGACAACTAATTAAAATTGGAGGCTTGTATAATAGGACCAAGGGATCAACCGGAAGTGCTGGTTCTGTTAGTTTATTGGACCAAAATTGACAGACAGGAAGTGGCGATCACATTCTCTGATCGGATAATTTGCCGTATTGTGCAAGTTTACGATTAAAAGAATTCCAATCCAGACTGTGAAAAGCTGCTGTTAGAATGAATCAAAAATATTTGTCCTGCGTGATGTAACATCGGCATGATATTCTGTTTGTCAATAACTTTCAGCGTTATTATTTCTTTTATAGGCATAGACGTATATACGCAAGGCTATTCCATGGATAACAACTTCTTCATTGCTGTGGGGCTGTTTCGTTGGAGATACTTCCAACCTTTCAAAAGCTAACGAAGCACAGATTAGCTTTGAGAAAGTTGGAAATATCTCCAACGAAACGTCAGCTCCACAGCAATAAAGAAGTTGTTATCCATAAAATAGCCGTGAGTTCAGCGTTATTGGATGAAACGAACGAAATCGGCGTGTTTTCGTTTTTCATGATATTTTTGTACTGACGAAAATGTGCATAGAGCGATCAAAAATTACTTCGCCACCGAAACTTAACCATGTTCTGTGATCAGATGTCACAGATACAAATGACAGACAGATATTTTTTAACAAAGAGCTTGTTGCGTCCCACCATACGTTCAGACCCCCTTCCAATCCATTATGGACAAGGCCTGCGCCAGTAAAAACTTCCCAATTAAAGACGCTGGCGTTAGAAGCCCTGAAGATAAATACTATTCCACAGTAACAAGTTGCAGTTCTGAATATTTCTGAATGTGGTCTCTGTAAACCGGAATCAACTGATACACTCATGAGGTGTTCAAAGTATATGTGACTCCTTTGTCTGTGAGGCTAATAAAGTTGATTTTATTCTTTCAATCCAAAACCTACAAAACCATATTTTTCTTGAAGAATATATTCTGAAGTATCAGCTAGGAAATTTTTTTACGATGGTCGGCTGAATAAAAATGTGCTCCCTGGCCTATTTTGGTAATTTTGAGGCATTTACAGGAATATGTTCTCTTGTCACAAAAATATGACACCTCAAACCAAAATCAAACTTGATACTTTCAAATGATTAAACGACTTAATATCTTGTGAGAAAATATAATTTTGATTTGTGGTGTCGTATTTTTGTTACAAGAAAAAATCCTCCCTATAAAGGCTCAAAATAGGAAAGTGAGCATATCTTGATGAACCATAAATTCATTTTCATGCAACTGACCATCGTAATTTTTCCCAGGCTGATATTTCAGTATGTATATTTCAAGAAAAATATGTTTTTGCGGGGTTTGGATTAACAAAAAATATCAGATTTTTTATCGTCACACACAAAAGAGTTTTTGTTAACAGTACATCATCTTTGAACAGACTATTGAATACTGCAAACACAGTTCAGTACTTCCAGAATATTACTCGGACCCATTCTTTTACACAAGAGCTATATCCTCAGATGAAGTTTGTTTAAACGGTCAGGTACATCATACTTCTGCACGCCATCCTCTTTCGAGCATTCATGCAGTGTCTGGACAAGCAGTTTGCACCGTGGGAATACAGTGGCCTTTTGTGGACGAATGGCAGCTTCACTATACGGACTTATTCTCAGCAAATGGTTCGGATATCTTGTTTCTGGAGATTCGCTGAGTGCAGTGGACAGGGATTGCTTCACGTCGATGAATGAAAATAGGCCATGCACTTGGACAACATGTAATAATTACCGCTTCAGGGTATTCGCAGCAGCCTGAATGATTGTTTATAGCCATTAACACGGAAGGAAATATTGTTAATCGTCAAGTGAAGAGATTGGCGTTACCGAGCACTGGAGTAGCCTCTGGGCTAAAAGATTCGCCGTAATACTCCGCATTTTTACAGAAAGTTGTTCAGTCCCTTAACTCTGGCCTGGGATTCTTGGGACCTGTCCAGACATGGGTATTTCGCCTCCACCCCTCATTATTTTCTTACCCTTTGAGCTAGAGTGCTGATAATTACCACACTATACCCTTGGTCAAAACTCTACCAGAAAAGGTAAACAAAAATCCAAGATAGACACTTTGATGACGTCACAGTGACGTCATATTCAAAACAGACATTTTGGGGTCGATTTTTCAGTCAAATTTTTCGAATGAACTAATAAAAATTAGTAAATGTTAATCTGATGTGAAAAAAAAAATAGTTTTGCCCACTTTTCCTCGCGAAAAAGCAAGAATTTTGAAGAAAAATGTTGAAAACATCAATTTTCTGGTACCCCACATTTAGCCATGATCCGCAGCTCTGGATTTATGCAAATAGGCTCAAGTGACCCCAATATATAGGGTTATGACTATGAGAATTCCTATCAAGATTGAGAACAGGAGTAGACAGTAGCGAACCATCGTTGTTGTTGTTGTTCGCATTCATAATTTATTCATAACAGCGAGAGAAATGATTCCCCCCTCCCCCCACGTGAACCCAAGGCATCCAGACCAGAGGATTCTCCTGATGATCCCCCTAGGGCATCCTGTTGATTCACCTGGGGTCTCGTGGGAGGTACCGTTGCTGGATATTCCCCTTCAAGCATCACTACGATTCCCCAGCCCATATTGCCCTCAGCCCTCATTGAGCTAGGGCGCTGAAACTAAAATGCATGTTTAGTCAATTTCTCGGTCAGCTTTTCGAATTTTTTGTTTGTGTGTTTTCTTGGCAAAAACAGCATGATAACTTAGTAAATAATAATCTGATGTGAAATAAAGTAGTTTTTGCTCCCTTTTCCTCGCAGAAAAGCAAGAATATTGAAGAAAAAGGTGAAAACGTCATTTATCTGGCACCCCAAATGGATGCCATTTTGAATTTACCCATTATCTTCTGTTCGGGGGTTACTCAAATACACTCAAAATGACCTCATTGTGATAAACTACACTGTCGCGCGAATGTGTCAGCTCTCAAAATTGTTTCGATCCGGAGATATGTTAAAAAATTTGGTAGAGGTCATCATGCCCCCCTCCCCCCACCCCACCCGTCAGGCCTGGTACGCCTAAACGTTGCTATTGTTTGCGTGAATAATGAAAATAGGTGGCTCACGACAGCTCGACGATAACCATTCACACTCACTCTGGAAGATTAATCGAAGATCGACAATGGCAATATCTATATCTCACAATTGAATTCAAATTGAACTTACAACAGTGATTTGCAAGTGGTAGATTTAACTATACCAGTACCAGGAGTGTTGCTACTGATAGAATGCTTCTACTGATCTTCGGTCTCTCGCGATTTCATGAAAACCCAGTTCCCATGCCAATAACTGTTTGATAGCAGTTGTTCTTCAATCAAGAGCAGACGACAGCGCTGTCATATTAAAGCGATTCAATCAATTATTGGAGGCATAACGGGGTCTTTCTGTTTGTCTGGTGATCCATGGAAAGCGATCTCCTCATGTCGATGATCAATTATAATTCCGGAAACAATCTATCCATTCCGCATGACGATTAATTAATAAGATCCCCATAAGAGAG
Source organism: Hanleya hanleyi (assembly GCA_036873755.1). Classification (NCBI taxonomy): domain Eukaryota; kingdom Metazoa; phylum Mollusca; class Polyplacophora; order Lepidopleurida; family Hanleyidae; genus Hanleya; species Hanleya hanleyi. The sequence goes on along the minus strand of JAVTVY010026411.1, from coordinate 45,779 downwards.
TCTATGGTCAAGTTTTGGTGAGATGTGATAGGATTTGTCTCAACGAAACGCCATCTCCAACACATGGTATCGACACCATTGACGTCACAGCATTGGAATCGCCTCCGGGTGGAGATTGGCTAAACCACTTCACACCTTGGTATAGAATCTCATATCTGGTCCTTCAATTTCTCGTCTATCTTTCACAGCAGCAATAGTAGTAGTATAAACCCTTTACAGAGCCTATTGACCTCATTTCGACCTCATTTCAAGGTCACAGAGGTCAAGTGGAGTATAGTTCCGGCAGAAGGACCAAAAGCTACCTCCAGCACAGGAGAGTACCAAATTTGCATATCACGTGACCCAGGTCAGAGATGTATTCATCCGCGGTGATGCGATCATGTCTGGCGGTGATTCGGTCTCGGGAAAAAGCTTCCGCGGAGAAAAAGTAGTCCCTAGATAAAATGGTCCGATTGGGTCGAGTGAGGTATCAAAGTGAAGCTTATGTGAACACACCCTGCATACCAAACGGCTGCTCCAACTTCCGCCGGAGGGTCAACTTCCGCCGGAGGGAAGATCGTGCAAAATGATAGGACAACTTGTTGGTTTTCACGTTGATATGTCAGAACCATACCCTATCAACAATATCAAATTGTCTCAATCGTTAGATGGTACGTTTATTTAACTAGCTGACGTGTTTTTGAGAACGGGATAATTCTAAATAGACGATTACATCCATTAGAAGCCGAATCTAGAAACCTTTCTTAGAAAAACTACATCAAATATGCATTTTATCTAATTAATCAAGAATATACCTACGATCGTTATGTAAAACGAGGTTGCCTTTTAATGGCAAGATGATATTTATATGTGAAAAGGAAGAATTTTGATGATTTTAAGACGCATGAATATGACCTGTGTGGAAGTGGTGATACAACACACGGCGGAGTGAGATCTGACTACCGCCGGAGTCAATAATAATATGATACAATTACCGCCGGAGTACCACTGTCTCTTCTTGGCCGAGCTAAATGAATGTACCGTCCTCACTCAATACTGAATCCATCGAACGAATGAAAAAGATACTATTTTAAAGCGAAATCCACTGAGTTAAACACACCATTTATATGGTCTGAGATCTAAATCTGGCTTGAACCACAATCTTTAGGCCAATTTCACCAAATTTTGCACGGATGTACCTTGGAAATATACAAATTCATTTCAAGAAAAAAATTACTAAGTCATCGAATTCACTTTCAAGCTCATGGCGTTTTTGTCTAATTTGTAAAAAAAAAAATGATGAAATTTAAATTGTACGATTTTGCTCCAAAACTTGTCACACACCACCGAATATCAATGTGCGCTGCTCATGTTCACGCGGTCTTTGTCTTTCAGACTGGACCATTTCCATCTGAATTCAATGATAATTTGCTCATGGAATTGTCTGCCTATAGCTAATTATTCCCATCCAATAATGGGGTCACCGAACTCGTTTGACTTCTAACATCGTTTGACGCAGATTTCCTCTAAAAGTGGCCGGAAATCAATTGACGTTGCTATGGCGTGTGCTGTTATCAGCAGCACACTCGAAGGGAGACTACCTAATGCAACGTCATTTGGCATTCGCGCTATAAATACATGCGCGACGTTGTGCGCATCAGCAAAGGTGGGGAACGTCTTTAAACTAAATCCACGGAGTTAAACACACAACTCCTCGTCATTTATGGTCTGAGGCCTAAATCTCGCTTGAATCACAATAGTTGGGCCCTATCATCGCCTGGATCCGTTCTAAACATAAGGCCTACCAAAGAAAGCCAGTCATAAATCAATGAGACTAAACTCGCACACGCTATACGCTGACCATATGTTGACCTCAGGCCGCTGTCCAGCATATTCACTTTCGTCCAATCAGACACAACCGTAGGTGTTCAGCCGACCGTGACTCCGCCAAAAAGCTGAATTTCGCTCTCTTTCAAAAGTGTTTTGACGTAAATTCTCATATTTATTCACAAATACAATTACATGAATTTTTCAGGTAAACATTTGTCTTTCTGGTGAGGGGTAAATAAATGTTTCATTGGTAATGCGAGAGGGTGAAATCAATCGGTTTTTGTAGACCTATGCTGTCGGTTAAGGCATTCTCCCATTCTTTTAACATGGAGAAGGGATTCACACTACTACTTCGGTTAAATCGAATTTAGATCCGCCAAATAAAATCATAAATTACATTAATTTGTAGCATAGGGAAGGTGATATATTGCAGAAACTTTGTAGGGGTAAATACGTTTGGGGGAACCTATATTTATTCAGATATAGCAGTTTATAATCGGACCTCCCGTCTCGAACAATGCTAAATTTGGACCGGTTGGAGAGCCGTACGTGAGCCGGAATGTCAGTGCGTGTGCACGCCACGCCCGCGTCTGGGTTTCTTGCACATGCCGTGGTTATTTTCGTCATTATGTTATTATTGTCTCGTCACATTGTTCGCATCACTGCTTTGATCTTCATCATAGTGTAACGCTAACCTAGTGAGTTGCCACCTAGCTTTATTACCTAATTTTCCCATAAATCGTGTAGTTTAAACAACTCAATAAACTCAGAAATTTTTATCTATTACGGTACTTCTTGTTCAGAAACGCTTAATGGTGCTTTAAGGATAGCTGTCCCTTTAGAGGCAGTTTTTGCACCCCCATGACCATTTGTCGTCGGTATCAATAAATATACAACATAACCATAATAAACTATATATTTTATGAAAGTATACATCGTAGGGATTCCAACTATATGATTTGTATAACTGACGCTGCTACTGTGTAGAAAATATTTCAATTTTAACAAATTAAAATGAAAACAGTAGCGTCCATTTTTCAATTGAAATTTCATGAAAACTGTTGGTCTTGTTTCAACTTTGATGGTATACCTTGGTAGGAGACAATTCGAACTAGTAAACTTTATCTCATTTTTTTTTAATTTTTGCCTGGTTTTGTTTTTATCACTATTTTACTAAAATAAATTGAAAAAAATGTACTTTTTTACGGTCGTTTGTCTTTAAAAGTTGGATAATTAAAAAACGAAGCCGACCTTACAAAAAGTGAGATAAGGTGAGATCACCTTATAAGTAACAAGCATGCCAAATTTCAAAAGCGTAGCATGGATACTTTTCGAGAAATAAACGTTTGAATTTCGGATTTTGTACAAAAATGAAAGGCTAGAAATCGGGCAAAATGTGTCCAGCTATACAACTGATGAATTAATCCCTATTTTTTGCTTGAATTCTATTGTCAAATACATTTTTAATCTGTCTAATGAGACCTACTCGAATTCCTGTTTATTCTGGATAACTATTGCACTAAGTTTTTTTCATCAAGTCGGTTTAAAGTCCAATTTAAACTTTAAAAACCTGCTAAAACTTGTTCACACCTGTGTGGATTACTTCACGGCGGGTGTCTGAGTGAAGTGTCACTGTCATAACTAGAAACAAAAATAAGGATGTTTGCATGGTTTTGATCAGAAGGGGGTACATTAATGTAAATATTTAGGACTAATAGATCATTAGCTTACCATAATACTGCGGAAATGAGTTTTGGAAAGGGAAATTTAACAGACAAAAAAAATAGTAGCCAAGCCCAAGCTAAGGCAATCTGTTTAATTGTTCCAGGGCCTCGGAAACTAAATTTTCAATCCTAATATTAAAGCACTTCTATTTATAATTTTTATCTCATTTTTTCAATAAAATGTTAGATGAAGTAGTGAATATTTGAATGAGGTAATAAAAAAGTGACAAATTTTGACCCTCTAAGGGGATAGCTATCCTTAAATAAATGCTCTCAAAAGTGTTTGAGGGTTATCCGATACACGGAGGAGGCCTTCTATCTACAACAAATGACATACACATTCTCGCCTGCGCGCTGTAAAGCGTAGGCCTACATGTACATTATCCAATAGATAATTATTTCTAATAACATCAAGTTGATATGTTATTACGTTAGTAATGTTAAAAGCCGACATAAAACGGTTCCCACCAAAGTCTATCTTGCAATTATAACAGTTTGCATAATATGTGAATTACTTTATTCTAAGTGACTGATCTGTATCAAAATTGTTCATGTAGTCCTATAATCTTCAATAACATAAATTGTTTCATTTGTAGCCTTAAGCCATGGATGTTCTTTAAAGACCACCGGAAGCTGGAATTAGGTAAACGTTCTACCAATTTTTTTTGACTGCCTAATATCCTCCCGGTGGCCAAAGTAGTTATGTAAACTCCACAGAGGCTAATACCTGCGTGGGAGGAAGTTATCTATCGCGAAAGCTACGATATTCTTTGCTGTCAATTTTAATTGAAGGTTGGTTCGGCATAAATTTGCAGTGTGTATAACAAGCGCAAATGTACAAAATTGCCTACCATTTCTCCGTGACTATCATTTAGGGTGACGTCAGAATCGCTGACAAAAGTCAGTGAGGCCGTATAAGGTGTTAGCAAACGATGGGTGTGTCGGCTCATCACTTGGCCCACCAAATTACACGAGTGTTAAACTGCACACATATTTTATCATCTGATACAGTCTTAATGACCTTTGTCCGCGACAATTTCAATACAATATGACATCACCCTATGCAGCCTCGGCAACTATTGAAACGTCTGTTATGAAGGTTTGTAAGGCGAAAATTTAAAGTTCTTTACAGAGTAATATATTATTAATATCACGAAGATATGGTAGCCTCTACAGCGTAATATATTATAAATATCACGAAGATATGGTAGCCATTTATATATTATATATTTATATCACGCTACAAAAATGAAATTCATGCCAGACCAACCGTCAAACCAACCAAACCAAGCTATTAGTAGACAACTAATTAAAATTGGAGGCTTGTATAATAGGACCAAGGGATCAACCGGAAGTGCTGGTTCTGTTAGTTTATTGGACCAAAATTGACAGACAGGAAGTGGCGATCACATTCTCTGATCGGATAATTTGCCGTATTGTGCAAGTTTACGATTAAAAGAATTCCAATCCAGACTGTGAAAAGCTGCTGTTAGAATGAATCAAAAATATTTGTCCTGCGTGATGTAACATCGGCATGATATTCTGTTTGTCAATAACTTTCAGCGTTATTATTTCTTTTATAGGCATAGACGTATATACGCAAGGCTATTCCATGGATAACAACTTCTTCATTGCTGTGGGGCTGTTTCGTTGGAGATACTTCCAACCTTTCAAAAGCTAACGAAGCACAGATTAGCTTTGAGAAAGTTGGAAATATCTCCAACGAAACGTCAGCTCCACAGCAATAAAGAAGTTGTTATCCATAAAATAGCCGTGAGTTCAGCGTTATTGGATGAAACGAACGAAATCGGCGTGTTTTCGTTTTTCATGATATTTTTGTACTGACGAAAATGTGCATAGAGCGATCAAAAATTACTTCGCCACCGAAACTTAACCATGTTCTGTGATCAGATGTCACAGATACAAATGACAGACAGATATTTTTTAACAAAGAGCTTGTTGCGTCCCACCATACGTTCAGACCCCCTTCCAATCCATTATGGACAAGGCCTGCGCCAGTAAAAACTTCCCAATTAAAGACGCTGGCGTTAGAAGCCCTGAAGATAAATACTATTCCACAGTAACAAGTTGCAGTTCTGAATATTTCTGAATGTGGTCTCTGTAAACCGGAATCAACTGATACACTCATGAGGTGTTCAAAGTATATGTGACTCCTTTGTCTGTGAGGCTAATAAAGTTGATTTTATTCTTTCAATCCAAAACCTACAAAACCATATTTTTCTTGAAGAATATATTCTGAAGTATCAGCTAGGAATTTTTTTTACGATGGTCGGCTGAATAAAAATGTGCTCCCTGGCCTATTTTGGTAATTTTGAGGCATTTACAGGAATATGTTCTCTTGTCACAAAAATATGACACCTCAAACCAAAATCAAACTTGATACTTTCAAATGATTAAACGACTTAATATCTTGTGAGAAAATATAATTTTGATTTGTGGTGTCGTATTTTTGTTACAAGAAAAAATTCTCCCTATAAAGGCTCAAAATATCAAAATAGGAAAGTGAGCATATCTTGATGAACCATAAATTCATTTTCATGCAACTGACCATCGTAATTTTTCCCAGGCTGATATTTCAGTATGTATATTTCAAGACAAATATGTTTTTGCGGGGTTTGGATTAACAAAAAATATCAGATTTTTTATCGTCACACACAAAAGAGTTTTTGTTAACAGCACATCATCTTTGAACAGACTATTGAATACTGCAAACACAGTTCAGTACTTCCAGAATATTACTCGGACCCATTCTTTTACACAAGATCTATATCCTCAGATGAAGTTTGTTTAAACGGTCAGGTACATCATACTTCTGCACGCCATCCTCTTTCGAGCATTCATGCAGTGTCTGGACAAGCAGTTTGCACCGTGGGAATACAGTGGCCTTTTGTGGACAAATGGCAGCTTCACTATACGGACTTATTCTCAGCAAATGGTTCGGATATCTTGTTTCTGGGATTCTTGGGACCTTTAACTCTGGCCTGGGATTCTTGGGACCTGTCCAGACCTGGGTATTTCGCCTCCACCCCTCATTATTTTCTTACCTTTTGAGCTAGAGTGCTGATAATTACCACACTATACCCTTGGTCAAAACTCTACCAGAAAAGGTAAACAAAAATCCAAGATAGACACTTTGATGACGTCGACGTCATATTCAAAACAGACATTTTGGGGTCGAGTTTTCAGTCAAATTTTTCGAATTAACTAATAAAAATTAGTAAATGTTAATCTGATGTGAAATAAAATAGTTTTGCCCACTTTTCCTCGCGAAAAAGTAAGAATTTTGAAGAAAAATGTTGAAAACATCACTTTTCTGGTACCCCACATTTAGCCATGATCCGCAGCTCTGGAGTTATGCAAATAGGCTCAAGTGACCCCAATATATAGGGCTATGACTATGAGAATTCCTATCAAGATTGAGAACAGGAGTAGACAGTAGCGAACCATCGTTGTTGTTGTTGTTCGCATTCATAATTTATTCATAACAGCGAGAGAAATGATTCCCCCCTCCCCCCACGTGAACCCAAGGCATCCAGACCAGAGGATTCTCCTGATGATCCCCCTAGGGCATCCTGTTGATTCACCTGGGGTCTCGTGGGAGGTACCGTTGCTGGATATTCCCCTTCAAGCATCACTACGATTCCCCTATTTTTCTCAGCCCATATTGCCCTCAGCCCTCATTGAGCTAGGGCGCTGAAACTAAAATGCATGTTTAGTCAATTTTTCGGCCAGCTTTTCGAATTTTTTATGTGTGTGTTTTCTTGGCAAAAACAGCATGATAACTTAGTAAATAATAATCTGATGTGAAAGTTTTTGCTCCCTTTTCCTCGCAGAAAAGCAAGAATATTGAAGAAAAAGGTGAAAACGTCATTTATCTGGCACCCCAAATGGATGCCATTTTGAATTTACCCATTATCTTCTGTTCGGGGGTTACTCAAATACACTCAAAATGACCTCATTGTGATAAACTACACTGTCGCGCGAATGTGTCAGCTCTCAAAATTGTTTCGTTCCGGAGATATGTTAAAAAGTTTGGTAGAGGTCATCATGCCCACCATCCCCCCCCCCACCCCACCCCAGCCTAAACGTTGCTACTGTTTGCGTGAATAATGAAAATAGGTGGCTCACGACAGCTCGAGCGATAACCATTTAACACTCACTCTGGAAGATTAATCGAAGATCGACAATGGTAATATCTATATCTCACAATTGAATTCAAATTGAATTTACAACAGTGATTTGCAAGTCGTAGATTTAACTATACCAGTACAAGGAGTGTTGCTACTGATAGAATGCTTCTACTGATCTTCGGTCTCTCGCGATTTCATAAAACCCCAGTATCCATGCCAATAACTATTTGATAGCAGTTGTTCTTCAATCAAGAGCAGACGACAGCGCTGTCATATTAAAGCGATTCAATCAATTATTGGAGGCATAACAGGGTCTTTCTGTTTGTCTGGTGATCCATGGAAAGCGATCTCCTCATGTCGATGATCAATTATAATTCCGGAAACAATCTATCCATTCCGCATGACGATTAATTAATAAGATCCCCACAAGAGAGTCTATGGTCAAGTTTTGGTGAGATGTGATAGGATTTGTCTCAACGAAACGCCATCTCCAACACATGATATCGACACCATTGACGTCACAGCATTGGAATCGCCTCCGGGTGGAGATTGGCTAAACCACTTCACACCTTGGTATAGAATCTCATATCTGGTCCTTCAATTCCTCGTCTATCTTTCACAGCAGCAATATCGCCCAGAGTTTAAGGCGGCATCCATTATGTGAATTGTTATGTATATTACCCGCACTGTTCCATATGCCACAAATGGTCGTAAATGAGGCTGCAGCAGTTCCATTAGCCCTACCAGGCATGGACGGTTTGGGGCCTGTTCCAGTCGGTGGTGGTGGTGGGGAATCGATACCCCTTGGGTTACATGATGGAACTTTCATACTGTATATGTCGATAAAGTTCTAAGAGAAAATGTAAAAAAAATTCAAGATGACCGCCATGAAGCCATTTTTCGCGTATTTTTTGACCGATTTTCTTTTTCAATATTTTCTCCAAAAAACTAATTAATATGATAAAGAACAATTAGGTTTGGTAAAATAAACCACTTTCATGCCCTTTTAGGTGAGAAATGTTCGAAGAAAAAAAAGACAGAAAAGACCGAAAACTCGACTTTCTGAGGACGTCTCTTGGCCGCCATTTTGAATTTAGGATTATGCGAATATATTTAAAATGACCTCAATAAAATTTGCGGAAAATCAGTAAGTGTCAACTCTCTCACTTTCTTCGTTCCGGAGCTGCCGTGAAAAGTCTGTAAAGGGCGGGGGGGGGGCCATAATGGCCCCTCAGATCAGATTAGGGTTAATCATTGAACTGAAAAAATGAAGCATGCATTAGACATCCGAGGAGCGTAAACCCGGAAGCCAAATATTTTCTCCTATATGCGCAATCTGCTCTGATATCACTATCTACTTAAAATAGTAACATCCATTGTACGTGTGAAAGCTGGCAACATTTCTCAGTTATGTTTGGAGGACCTCTCAGTCCAGTGGTTGATCAACCAAAATTTAATTTTAATATCACTCTCAAAACGCAAATATTAGATTTAACATTCAGAGGGATGGAGGAGGGAAAGTGTTGTATTCACCATTTTTTAGTGTTAAATGTAACATTTTAAGCTGTAGCATCCAACACTTAAAAGTGGTGAAACAACACTTTCTAAATGCTTTCCCTCCTCCAACCCTCTAAATGTTAAATATAGCATTTGCGTTTTAAGAGTATACCGTATATCGTACGTTATCCATCTTCGCGTCTTCGTATGCCCAAGTCGAACACTACACGGTTTGGTGATGTCATAGCTCTGTTAATTTTCCGTGGTCCATATTAGGAGAAGCGCAACTATATGACCTCTTTAAAATTCAAATTTGATTGGCTATTCGAAGGAAGTGAACATTTCCCATTTGAAAATCAATACAACCTCCACTTCCCATATTTGGAAATCACACAGACATCAAAGAAAATCCTTGCTGCACGGCGTTGACAAGCTCATATCTTGATTGGCTATACGACATCACGTAAGTTTACGGTTTGAATAATTTACCACATTCATTAGACGTTATCCAGTAAATCATAATTCTTTCTAATGGTATAACATCAATGTAAACTCATTTTTGATAAAACATATATTTCTACGAAAGCCGAGAGGGGACTGAGTCAGAAGTCGGAAGTCCCGTCTCGGCTTTCGTATATTTCGTATGAAGAAATTGTATTTATCATTTGCTGATCAAACTAGAGTTTATATGTTTTCAACATTGGGCAGAATTTTTGTCTTTCTCGAAATTTGTTATTCTTATTAGGGAAGACGAACACGGAGGAGGCCTCCTATCTACAATGACAAACATATACGCTGTAAAGCGTACATTTATATCCAAGAGATAATTATTTCTAATAACATCGTGGATATGTTATTACGTTAGTAATGTTAAAAGCCGACATAAAACGGTTCTTATCAAAGTCTATCTTGCAACTATAACAGTTTGCATAATAGGCGAATTACTTTATTCTAAGTCCTATAATCTTCATTAGCATAAATTGTGTCATTTATAGTCTTAAGCCATCGATGTTCTTTAAAGACCACCCGAAGCAGGAATTAGGTAAAAGTTCTACCAATTTTTTTACTGCCTAATATCCTCCCACCAGATTAAGATCACCGATATTTTATGGCGCGAGGTGGCCAAAGTAGTTATGTAAACTCCACAGAGGCTAGTACCTGCGTGGGAGGAAGTTATCTATCGCGGAAGCTACGACATTATTTGTTGTCCAGTTTAATTAGCCTTATACTTTGGAGCTTGTGAAAAATCGAAGATTGGTTCGACATAAGTTGTCTTGTTTGCAGTGTGTATAACAAGCTCAGATCTACTAATTGTCTACTATTTCTTCGTAACAATCATTAGGGTGACGTCAGAAGTTATCACTGACAAAAGTTAACTTAAGGTCATAACAAACGATGGGTTTGTCGACTCATGGCCGACCAAATTACCGAGTATTGAACTGTACACATATTTTATCACCTTATATGACCTTAATGATATTTGTCCGCGACAATTTCAATACATTATGACATCACCCTATGCAGCTGAGTCCCGGCAACTATTAAAACATCTGTTGTTGTTGTTGTGGAGTTTTATAGGGAGAAAAAAATAAAGTTATTTACAGCGTAATATATTATGAATATAGGATAATCTTTACAGCGTAATATATTATAAATATCACGGAGATATGGTAGTCTTCTTAGTGTAATATGGTATAAAAATCACGCAGATATGATAGTCATTTTGTAGATTTGTTTATGCACCCTGCAAAAACGAAATTCATGCTCTAAAGTAGACAACTAATTAAAGAGGAAGGCTTGTACAATAGAACCAGAGGATCAACCGGAAATGCTAGTTCTGTCAGTTTATTGGTTAAATGGGCCATAATTGACAAACAGGAAGTGGCGATCACAGTCTCTCATTGGACAGTTTGTATTGTGCAAGTCCCCCTTTAAAAGAACTTCAGACAGTAAAAAGCTGCGATTTAGAATTACTCCAAAATGTGTGATATTACCTCGGCATACTATTCTGTTTGTCAATAACTTTTAGTGCTATTATTTCTCTTACGGCATTTAGAAATAAGCAAATATAACGCAAGGCTGCTCTTTGGATAATTTCAAAGGTAGTGAAGAGCAGATTAGTTTCGAGAAGTTGGAAGTATCTCGAACGAAACGTCAGCTCCACAGCAATAAAAAAGTTGTTCTCCCTAGAATAGCCTTGTGTTCAACGTTACTGGATAAACGAACGGAATTAGCGTTTATCTATTTTTCAGAATATTTATGTCCCGATGAAAATTAAAATGCATAAACCGATTAAAAATCTCTACGCCAAAGAAACTTAACCTTGCTCTGCGTTCAGATGTCACACAAACCAGAAAAAAAACTTAGTTTTTGACAAAGATCTTGTCGCGCTCCACAATACGTTAAAACCACCTTCTAATCCGTTGTCGACCAAATTAAGGGTCCTGTATCATCCTGTGAAAAACATCCTGATGACGCTGGCGTTAAAAGCCCTGAAGATATTATTATTCCACAATAACAATTAAGTTTCAGTTCTGAATATTTTAGTAGACCAGCCACCCAACCCAAAGATGGCTAGAAAACGTTTTGATGGCATCGCGTGTTAAAAGCTGCCATCCAGGCTTAATCAACTCTACATGGTGTGCAGATTACGATGTGACCGGATGACATTCTCACTTTTGACCGTTAAGGTCACATTAGAGGTCAAATAAGGATAAAGCATCTATTTTTTGCAATATCGTCGTAAAGGAAGAGTGATTGTGACTGATTTATTTTAACTTGCTTCATTTTTGTTCTGGTCTTACTTACTGGTGATTTGCATATTCACAGATGCAATGGATTATAGGAAATTTTAACGCTACCACACCTTTGGACGGGGGGTAAAGCACTGTGGCGCCCTTCCAAAACTTTCTGCCCTATTTTCGGATCGGCAAAAAATTGACAGCTGACATTCTATGGCTTTGTAGTTTATCATACTGGGATCATATTGAGCCTATTTGCATAGCTACGAGCAGAAAATCATGAGTCAATTCAAAATGGCGGCCATGTGGCGTATCAGAAAAAAATGTTGTTTCGTCATTTTTGGTTCAAATTACTACTTTTCTGCGAGGAAAAGGGGACAAAAACTATTTCATTTTACATTAGATGATTATTTACTAAGTTATCATGCAGTTTTTGTGAAGAAAACACATAAATAAAAAAATCGAAAATCGTTATATAATAAAACTGACTAAAAGTAAGCCGTACCCACAATTCCTAGTACAAGCTTCAGACTCTACAACAAATGCCCAGGCGTTACCAAATCATAATAGAATGTTCGGTGTACCATCATATGGGAAAAATAAACAGTACGTTTATTTAGTTCTGTTTTGGATTATCCAAATACCAATTGTTGTTTCGTGTATTTTTTGGCTGTACGTACGTATTTAGCCAGCGTAGTACACTCATCAGGAGACTCACGTAGTGTTGATTTATTAGTATAAATCAGTCAAAAGAACTAGATGTGCGCTAGACTTTCGATTTTCCAAGGATTTCTCCCAAGTTTAGTTTAGGGAGAAAGTATACTGTTGGAATTTTCCTATTAATGTGTAATAGGTATCTGAAACAACTAGGGCTGAGCGCCGCACTGATATTCAGTCTGTGTACGATATTACGTACAGGTTCCACAGTTGAATCGATATCGACATTGTCGATTTCGACATAGTGTATGCCGTCGTATAGTTGTCTATATACGTTTCATTTATGTAGTTCTCTATATTGAGAAGGACGGTGTATTATTTTTATCGGCCCGTGACACCACAATATCATCGTGGCTTTTCAGTTTATCCAGAGCTTGTCTCTCAAGTGAGAGATTAGCCATTGGTCTCCAACTCTTCTGTAACTTTGACAGCATGAGTTTGGTAGCGAACAGATAGTCTTCTGTATCTATATCCGCTAGAGGTGGAATGAATTCCGATTTCTTCCTAAACAAGTCGTGTTTAGATAAGATGTAGGCCTCATCGAGGAATAGTGTGTTTAGCCTGGCGCTTCTCTCCAGAGAGCTCAAGTCCTTCACCAGTGTATTACTGGTTATGACCAAGGAGGGAACATAATTCAGTCCCTTTGATAGCGATAATATATCACCATCAGTGAGCCTGACATTAGACAAATTTCTAATGTATTGTTTCGCATTCTCAATGCTTTGGCTTCTTAAGTTCTATTTTTTGTCTGCCAAGTGTTTATTAACACGTTTTAAGCAGCGTTTGGCTTTCGCCTTGGATGAAAATCTGCGTTTCGGCATTATAGCACGATACAGTTTTCAGGTTACCGGTCAACTTCGGACACGTGTAGCCTCCAGTCTGAGTCTGTACACCCAGTACCATCGGCATGGTAATGCTTCCGGTACCACGCAATGGCAAATTCACGCTGGGACAAAAACGCGTGTGATTTCTTAAGTGTTGAATCCACGAGAAATAAAATGGCTTTAAGTGGTAATTTCAGTATTCGTTTCAGTGACTGAATCATATTAATGGTCAAACACAATATCTAATGATTTGCGATAACCCTTACCTCGCCAGCATTGTAACATAATGCGGCATTAGAGATGTCAATTCCGGATTACGAATTGTGACATTGAAGACTGCACACGGACAAATGTCTCTTGGGCAAAGTTATTGCTTTAGAATAATTTTAAGTCACAGAACGGGATAGTCTTCACCCCCTTCCCCCACCCCACCACACACATACCAAAGATTTCAAAATTAAAGATTTCATTATTAAAATTGGGAAAATATATCTGTGTGTCCTTTCCTCTATTTTCTTTTGTCCAGATATAGATGCTAAAAAGATGTCCGATGTCCATTTAGAGAGTTTATATATTGTAATCTTGAATATGCGAGTAGAATTCGTTCAGCTGTCAGAAACACGATGGAACGTGTGTGTAACTTTCTTAAATTTGAATCTGAATTCCATGCAGTATATCAGGTCAGATGGGGAAACATTTTCGACAGGTTTCTATTGAACCAGGCCTGTCAGGTTCAATCTTAAATGAATGGTGTCGTCCGTGAACAAATAACAAACTATCGAAATCCTAAGAGAATTGATTTAATTAGTGAGGATAATTTCCGTATATGGCATGGTCAGACAGATCAGGCCGTCGTTGTCTATGAAAAATTTCCGCCTCAGTAATGGCAATCCAACAAAGTCCAGGCATGTGATACATCATTTTTCGCCTATTGGGATATTGGTGATAGATGACCACTCAGGCTTTACAAAAAAAAAATATATATATATATTCTCAGCGGCTGTAACGACCGCTAGATGGCGTGATCCGCTTCTTACCAAAGTGATTCGCAACTGCCCGCGCTGGTGCACTGAGACGGACATGATTTTCTCATTGATTTACAAGTTCGATTAGAGAATTTTATACATGCAATTACCGACGACAGATTTTCGTAGAAAATAATGCCAAGAATCACTCTCAACTCTTAACAACACGAGCGCCAGCAGTCTAGATGTAAAAGGCGATTCGGAACTCCCCTATTAACTGTATGCTTAAACATGCCTCGTTTCCTCTGCTTGACCACTTTCTCCTCTGACAAACACGCAGTGGGGAATATGTATTTCACAAACACGTCTATTTTTTGTTTGTCTTGCAAATATTGGGGGGGGGGGGAGGCATGCCCCCCTTGTCTACGGCCATGAGTTAAGAGCAACTTACCCGAACTCCAAGAACTCGTCTTAAATTTGAAGTTCAATTGTCGTCAAACGTCTAGTACATGTACGATCGTGGAAATGCCGGATAATTCGAAGAGTGCAGAAAAACTAATATTCTTCAATCAATTTTTAGAAAGAATAGAGAGAACATAATTCTCACAGTAAAATGACTTCAATTCCATCATAATTTCTTTTTTTTTTCTTCTTTTTGAGAGCTATAGGACTATCTCTCTCTGCTAAATTGAAAGCTAAAAGATCTACTACAATCTGTCGGGACGTGACAGGTTGAGTACCGGTATACAGTGTTGGACAGCAGTAAATAAAAGGATATTTTCAACGCCCTGGTCAATGTAGTAACATAAGGAGGTATACTGTAAGGATATCTGAAAAATGAAAACACACAAACACATAAAAGCACACATAAAAGCCAAACACACATCCACGCGTGTACGGATGTGGGGGTTGCGCATATCTTTTGGAAGCGAAAATATAATGTGCACAGTACAACACAGCGAGTTACAGACTTTCCGAGAGATAGTTTCATAACAGGTATCATTCCAAGCATGGACTAATATTTAACACCGTTTAAAAGCTATACGATAATGCAGGATAAGCATTATTAATTTACGCCGACATTTTCTTCGTCGATAGTGGCAGAGCTGATTCGTGAAATGGCGGCCTCACCATACGACCCACATCGCAATAGCTGCTCCTTAAGCATGCGCAGCTCGATTTTGTCCTGAAATACCGGAAGGCGACGTCGTGGGCGACGTCGTGGGCGACGTCGCGTTTAAACAGAGCGACGTCGCGTCGCGTTCTATCTCTTAACATTATAAGAACGCGACGGGAAGGGCGACGGGATGGGCGACGTCGCGAGCGACGTCGTGCACGACGTCGTGAGCGACGTCGCCCATCGCGTCGTGTTGATTAAAGCGACGCGCGACGCGCGACGTCGTGGGCGACGTCGCGTTTAAAAAGGGCGACGTCGCGTCGCGTTCTATCTCTTAACATTAGAAGAACGCGACGGGAAGGGGGACGGGAAGGGCCGAATTGGAACACCATAAGAACGCGACGCGACGTCGCTCTGTTCAAACGCGACGTCGCCCGCGACGTCGCCCTTCCCGTCGCGCGTCGCTTTAATCAACACGACGCGATGGGCGACGTCGTCCACCACGTCGCTCGCGACGTCGCCCATCCCGTCGCCCTTCCCGTCGCGTTCTTATAATGTTAAGAGATAGAACGCGACGCGACGTCGCTCTGTTTAAACGCGACGTCGCCCACGACGGCGCCCTTCCCGTCGCCCTTCCCGTCGCCTTCCGGTACTTTAGGACAAAATCGATCTGCGCATGCTTAGGGAGCAGCTATTGCGATGTGGATGGTATGGCGAGGCCATCATTTCATGAATGATCTCTGCCAATATCGATGAAGAAAATGCAAGCGTGAATGAATAATGAATATTCTGCATTATCGTATAGCTTTTAAATGGTGTTAAATATTAGTCCATGCTTGGAATGGTGCCTGCTATGAAGTTACCTCTCGGAAAGTCTGCAACTCGCTGTGTTGTACTGTACAAATTATATCTTCGCTTCCAAAAAATATACGCAACCCCCACATCCGTACATCGTCTTGTATTTCTTTATTCCCATTGGATTTACGCGTGTATGTGTGTGTGGCTTTTCTGTGTGCTTTTATGTGTTTGTGTTTTTCAGTTGTTCTTACAGTATACCTCCTTATGTGACCACATTTACCAGGCCGGTGAAAAAATTTCCTTTTATTTACTGCTGTCCAACACTGTATACCGTTACTTAACCTGTCACGTCCCGACAGATTGTAGTGTAGATCTATAGGCTTTCAATTTAGCGGAGAGAGATAATCCTATAACTCTCAAAAAGAATAGAAGAAAGAAAATTATGATGGAATTGAAGTTATTTTGTTCTTTCTACTCTTTCTAAGAACTGACTGAAGAATATTAGTACTTCTGCACTCTTTAAATCGTCCGGCATTTCCACGATCGTTCTAGACGATTGAACTTAAAATTCAGGACGAGTTCTTGGAGTTCGAGTAAGTTCCTCTTAACTGCAGAGATTCTTTCCTCATTTTCAAGAAAAATATTTAAAAAATCATCCTTGAAACACAATTGTCGTCAAATGGCCTGAACAAAACCTGGAACAAAATCCATGAATTATTTTAAGAGTGCATATCGACGAGATTTGAATTTTTCTTGAAATTGAGGAAAGAACCCCTGCAGTTACAAGGACGTAGACAAGTTTTCAGATTTGGGGCGGGGGGAGGGGGCTTTACTATGACAGCGCAATAAGGCGAGGGTCCAGGGGCCGCCTAGGCCCCGGAAGCTCCAGGATCCCAGATGACTGGAGATGCGTTCTTGGCCTTTCCCAGTGAATAAAACTCAACATTAAAACGCACACGTTGTAACCAGTTTTTTTTTCTTTTCTTTCTTTTATGTGTGGGTATTTTCTTTCCAGGGTTATTAAACCTCAAACTTGGTCAACACAAACATGAGGCAGCACCTAAAAGGTGCAACAACCCCTCAGCCAGACAGTTTTAGTCGGTGTATATTGGTACACAATGAATGGAAAATGCATATGTAAAAGCCTGAAAGATTTGGTTGAATGCAGAAGATGCTTTAGCAGGGGCTTGTAAAAGATTAAAATGTGATAAATTCAGTGTGGGATGTTGCATGAATTGGAGAACTATAATAAATAATTTGACATATCACGTGCGAAAAATATGGCGGAAGAACAAAAATATTCTGAACAAAAGCAAAAGGCTTCAAGTCATTCTTGCTTTGAACCCTAATAATAATCTGAACAATAATAAAAGTCTTCCGATTTTCAGTGGGAGCCAAGTAATATAGAGTTTTTGATAGGGATACAAAGCTGCGCATCTAACCCCCTCGGCTCTGGGTGCCAGCCATTCACAATCTATTCAATTTGAACCATACATGTACTACTTCGAAAATATCAGGAACATCAAGCAGTCAAGTGACAAATATACAGATTATCAAAAAACTTGCAATCAGAAATGGCCGCAAAGTTTTCCGTCCAATCAGAGAAACCGGCAGTCATTATTTGTCTCTTGATGTATCTATGACGTCTACCAAGCATACTGAACACTTGAACAGTATCAAAGGATATATAGATCATCAATGATTTTACATAAATGGAAAACGGCTGCCAAGGTTTCCATCCAATCAGAGAAACAGTTCGGCACCGTCATTCATTTTTAGTCTCTTGAAGTACTGATGATGTATACAAAGTATTGCATCGAACACTTGAACAGTACCAGAGGTATAGATTTTGCATAAATTAAAGATGGCAATAAAGGTTTCCACCTAATTAGAGAAATTGGTTTTCATTAATTGTACGTTTCTTGATGTATCAATGATTTGTAGTTTCATATGAAGCACTAAAATGGTATCAGATATAGATCATTAAAATGGTCGCCAAGATTTCCGCCAAATCAGAGAAACCAGTTCTGTCATTCATCGTAAGTCTCTTGATGCAATGATGATGTATATCAAATTTTACATTGAGCACTTGAACGGTATCAGAGATAGAGATCATTAATGCTTTTGCATAAAAGAAAGATGGCTGCCTATCCTTCCCGTCATTCAGAGGAACTGATGTGGTTATTCATTGCGAGTCTCTTGATACATCGATGCTGTATACCAAGTTTCATATAGAACACTTAAATGGTACCAGAGATATACATGTACATCATTAAAAATTTTGCATAAATTAAAGATGGCCGCCAAGATTTCCGCCCACTCAGAGAAACCAGTTCTGTCATTCATCATAAGTCTCTTGATGCATCCAAGATGTTTACCAAACTTTACATTGAACACTTGAACGGTATCAGAGATAGAGATCATTAATGATTTTGCATAAATTAAAACTGGCCGGTCATCCTTCCCGCCTCTCAGAAGAACTGATGTGGTTATTCATTGCAAGTCTCTTGATACATCGATGCTGTATACCAAGTTTCGTATAAAACACTTCAATGGTATCAGAAAAATACATCATTAAAAATTCTGCATAAATTAAAGATGGCCGCCAAGGCTTTCACTCAATCAGGGAAACTGGTTTGGTCATTCCTTTAAAGTTTCTGGAAAGTTTCCAACCAATTGGGTCCAGATTCAATAGGCTTGTGGCTGACCCCCCAAAAATCCTGTATACCAAATTTCAAGTCTCTAGAAGAAACGGTTTGGCTTCTAGACCGGTCACAAGAATTGTTGACGACTGACGACCAGACGACCGGACGACCGTACGACCGGACGACGGACTGAGGGGTAAAAACGTTGTGCAAACTAATTAGCTCAGCGACTCATCCAGGTTGTGGTTTTGAATACGTGTTTTGTACATTTTGGAGGGAATTTATACAGTAGTTTTGTGGGTTCCGAATCACGGTGACTTGCGGATCACTTTCCTAATGAACACCTCATATTTCTTGCAATAAAGCATCTGTGTAAATCTTTTCTATTTTTATTGGAACATCTGTTTCTGTGGACCCAAATAAATGTCGAACAACCGACCTGCGTTGTTTGTTTCTCGGTCAATTCGGCATGGTAATGCTTCCGGTACCACGCAATGGCAAATTCACGTTGGGACAAAAACGCGTGTGATTTCTTAACTGTTGAATCCACGAGAAATAAAATGGCTTTAAGAGGTAATTTCAGTATTCATTTCAGTGACTGAATCATATTAATGGTCAAACACAATATCTAATGATTTGCGATAACCCTTAACTCGCCAGCATTGTAACATAATGCGGCATTAGAGATGTCAATTCCGGATAACGAATTGTGACATTGAAGACTGCACACGGACAAATGTCTCTTGGGCAAAGTTATTGCTTTAGAATAATTTTAAGTCACAGAACGGGATAGTCTTCACCCCCTTCCCCACCCCACCACACACATACCAAAGATTTCAAAATTAAAGATTTCATTATTAAAATTGTGAAAATATATCTGTGTGTCCTTTCTTCAATTTTCTTTTGTCCAAATATAGATGCTAAATAGATGTGCGATGTCCATTTAGAGAGTTTATATATTGTAATCTTGAATATGCGGGTAGAATTCGTTCAGCTGTCAGAAACACGATGGAACGTGTGTGTAACTTTCTTAAATTTGAATCTGAATTCCATGCAGTATATCAGGTCAGATGGGGAAACATTTTCGACAGGTTTCTATTGAATCAGCTCCGTCAGGTTCAATCTTAAATGAATGGTGTCGTCCGTGAACAAATAACGAACTATCGAAATCCTGAGAGAATTAATTTAATTAGTGAGGATAATTTCCGTATATTCCGTATATGGCATGGTCAGACAGATCAGGCCGTCGTTGTCTATGAAAAATTTCTGCCTCAGTAATGGCAATCCAACAATGTCCAGGCATGTGATACATCATTTTTCGCCTATTGGGATATTGGTGATAGATGACCACTCAGGCTTTACAAAAATATATATATATGTATTCTCAGCGGCTGTAACGACCGCTAGATGGCGTGATCCGCTTCTTACCAAAGTGATTCGCAACTGCCCGCGCTGGTGCACTGAGACGAACATGATTTTCTCATTGATTTACAAGTTCGATTAGAGAATTTTATACATGCAATTATCGACGACAGATTTTCGTAGAAAATAAGGCCAAGAATCACTCTCAACTCTTAACAACACGAGCGCCAGCAGTCTAGATGTAAAAGGCGATTCGGAACTCCCCTATTAACTGTATGCTTAAACATGCCTAAACATGCCTTAAACATATTTGGGGGGGGGGGAGGCATGCCCCCCTTGTCTACGGATAATTCGAAGAGTGCAGAAAAACTAATATTCTTCAATCAATTTTTTAGAAAGAATAGAGAGAACATAATTCTCACAGTAAAATGACTTCAATTCCATCATAATTTCTTTCTTTTTTCTTCGTTTTGAGAGCTATAGAACTATCTCTCTCTGCTAAATTGAAAGCTGAAAGATCTACTACAATGTGACAGATTGAGTACCGGTATACAGTGTTGGACAGCAGTAAATAAAAGGATATTTTCAACGCCCTGGTCAATGTAGTAACATAAGGGGGTATACTGTAAGGATATCTGAAAAATGAAAACACACAAACACATAAAAGCACACATAAAAGCCACACACACATCCACGCGTGTACGGATGTGGGGTTTGCGCATATCTTTCGGAAGCGAATATATAATGTGTACAGTACAACACAGCGAGTGACAGACTTTCCGAGAGATAATTTCATAACAGGTATCATTCCAAGCATGGACTAATATTTAACACCGTTTAAAAGCTATACGATAATGCAGGATAAGCATTATTCATTTACGCCGACATTTTCTTCGTCGATAGTGGCAGAGCTCATTCATGAAATGGCGGCCTCACCATACGACCCACATCGCAATAGCTGCTCCTTAAGCATGCGCAGCTCGATTTTGTCCTAAAATACCGGAAGGCGACGGGAAGGGCGACGTCGCTAGCGACGTTGTGGGCGACGGGAAGGGCGACGTCGTGGGCGACGGGAAGGGCGACGTCGCGTTTGAACAGAGCGACGTCGCGTTGCGTTCCATCTCTTAACATTATAAGAACGCGACGGGAAGGGCGACGGGATGGGCGACGTCGCGAGCGACGTCGCCCATCGCGTCGTGTTGATTAAAGCGACGCGCGACGGGAAGGGCGACGTCGTGGGCGACGTCACGTTTAAAAAGGGCGACGTCGCGTCGCGTTCTATCTCTTAACATTATAAGAACGCGACGGGAAGGGCGACGGGAAGGGCGACAAAAATGGCCGAAATGGAACACCATACGGTACGGATGATGGGCTTGGTGTAAGAGCCACCCCAAGGTGTAAACCCCGAGGCCACCCCGAGTTGTCACCAGAGTTGGTACCCAGAGTTGACACCCCGAGTTGGTACCCCGAGTTGTCACCCCGAGTTGCTCCTTAAGCATGCGCAGCTCGATTTTGTCCTAAAATACCGGAAGGCGACGGGAAGGGCGACGTCGCTAGCGACGTTGTGGGCGACGGGAAGGGCGACGTCGTGGGCGACGGGAAGGGCGACGTCGTGGGCGACGTCGCGTTTGAACAGAGCGACGTCGCGTTGCGTTCCATCTCTTAACATTATAAGAACGCGACGGGAAGGGCGACGGGATGGGCGACGTCGCCCATCGCGTCGTGTTGATTAAAGCGACGCGCGACGGGAAGGGCGACGTCGTGGGCGACGTCACGTTTAAAAAGGGCGACGTCGCGTCGCGTTCTATCTAAGAACGCGACGGGAAGGGCGACGGGAAGGGCGACAAAAATGGCCGAAATGGAACACCATACGGTACGGATGATGGGCTTGGTGTAAGAGCCACCCCAAGGTGTAAACCCCGAGGCCACCCCGAGTTGGTACCCAGAGTTGACACCCCGAGTTGGTACCCCGAGTTGTCACCCCGAGTTGGTACCCAGAGTTGACACCCCGAGTTAGCCCCGAGCTGATTTACCACATGCTGAGAAAATTATTTGAAGTGATTGATGAACACTGGACAGGAACACACATTCAGTAGCTATAGGCTAGAATGTTCATGTCGAGTTTTCATGAATCATTGACACATTCAAATATCATTAGACAGCCCGGAGATCTACACACCACATTATAAAGCACAGAGACAAGGACGGGACATATGGAAATAAACACATTCAATATACGACCCCGGCAAATAAAATAAACAATAAAGTCATTTAGAATTGAGCTAAACAAGGGTATTCTACATACAGAGCAATCGCCGATCAGGGGCGATCCGGTATTCATCGGTTATACCTACGGAGAACAGGAGTTATTCTTCCCCAGGGGTTTAATGCCTGAGGGGTTGAAAATCTCACTTACTACCCGGTGGTATATTTCCAGAACCAACCACGAATAGAATCCCTTGCTTGCATAGTTCATTGTTTTATTTTGTCATTTTCATACATTAGAAACGCGCAAGTGCGGGTCTGTCGTATATTGATCTCCAATAGATCCTGGACGAATTCAGCAAGCTTTAAATCGTTCGGATGCACAGAGGGAGGAATACAACTGACACACAAGTAAACATTCAAGCCTTCACATAGGAATACGTCAGAACAAATTACACATCCATCAGTAACAGACACACAGCGGGATGGAGTACATGATTTCCGTTTGAGGCACACAGACAGGCCAGTCCGAGTTGATGTGACACATGCCAGTCAAAGTTATTTCCCCTGATTGCTACCAATTACATAACAGCATTATCACTTTATTCAACATAGATATACAGAATTCCGGTTGAAAACCGGTGGTGTCAGAACTGATAATCAAAGGCGATTAATATAAAATGTTAATAAGCCATCCTGACCGATCATCTGAGCGGTAATACAACGAAGTTGTTATTACTCACCAGTTGACCGTAACAATATATAGGCCCCATATTTCGACACTTCACCCTAATACCACCGCCCACACCGCCCAAAACTCTTGTTTTGCGGGCCTGTGCTTAAGACATGGTGTTAGTTTAAACGAAGATTTGCGTATAATGAGAAAAAAAAATATGCGAAAGTATGCAAATGAAAATCAGAGTATTTTGCTATATGAATCGCCTTCAAATATACCCCTCCACTTTCCCCCAAAGTAATAAAAACGCGCATAGAAAATGGGTATTTCTCCAGATTTTCTTTTGTTATTCGTTTAAACTATAGCGCTTGTAAATATAAGAATCGCTAATATAACAAATTGGTGATTTATTTATGCATTGTCTGTGCTCACTATGTGGTATTTTTGTGTTAAGAGAAAATTGTTCAATGACAGGAAAGGGAGAAAAAAGATTGTTTGTTTTCTTGTTAAAATCGAATTATTCTGGTACAAATGAATAAAATATTATAACAAACTGTGTTATTTTGATAAATTATCACATGCGTTTTGTTCGTGCCTTATGTTCAATATTTGATACTTTGTTGTTAATTTGTAATACTTTCTGGGTGCTCTTTTATTACGTTGAGAGAAAGATTATATAAAATTATGTGAGATAAGATTATTAGTTATTCAGGTTTCCCCCAAAGTGTATGGAAAGTAACGACCCTCCCTGAAACTCATACACCCTTAGGCGTCAGGTTTTCCCCAGGTGTATGGAAAGTTACGACCCTCCCTGAAACTCATACACCCTGAGGCGTCAGGTTTTCCCCCAGGTGTATGGAAAGTTACGACCCGCCCTGAAACTCATACACCCTAAGGCGTCAGATTTCCCCCCAGGTGTATGGAAAGCTACGACCCTCCATGAAACTCATACACCCTGAGGCGTCAGGTTTCCCCCCAGGTGTATGGAAAGTTACGACCCTCCCTGAAACTCAAACACCCTGAGGCGTCAGGTTTTCCCCCAGGTGTATGGAAAGTTACGACCCGCCCTGAAACTCATACACCCTGAGGCGTCAGATTTTCCCCCAGGTGTATGGAAAGTTACGACCCTCCCTGAAACACACACACCCTGAGGCGTCAGGTTTTCCCCCAGGTGTATGGAAAGTTACGATCCTCCCAGAAACTGATACGCCTCAGGGTGTATGAAATTCAGGGAGAGTTATGTTATATTCAGGATATAAAAATATTGTTTTATGTTTTATTTTGCAAGAGCGCAATCCTTCTGAGTTGGTTGTTTTCAGTGGGTAATCGCCTGCAACACAATTTATCATGCACGAGATTCCATTTATGCGGAGCTGCCTCGCTACTATTAGGCGTTGTTTTGACTTGAGAGGCACCCCTTTGTGGTTTCTCTCTGGAACATCAAGGAATTTTTCCTCAAGCTTTTTTTCCGTGTGAACTCGGCATTCGGAAAAAATATATCGAGATCCCAGGAAGGTGGTGCATCGCCCCAAAATGCTGTCCGTTCATTGGCTGTTATTTTAAACTGACAGTTCCGGTAATAACTGTACTGCCTAAACTGCCTGCAGGGCCTGGTAGGTACGGAGTGTACAGACCTGCATTGTGGAGAATGGGTTTCTCTGGGGGTTTTTTCTGGAGTGGCTGGAATCATAAATGGAACCCTCTTAGATCATGCTATCTTTATTAAAGATTCGATGTTAACCTGACATCTGATCTAAATCTCAAGCAACATGTCAATCAGGTTGTAAGTAAGTCAATAAGATGCTGGTTTTTCTCAAGCGTATATATGCAAGTTGTTCATCTGTCTTGGAACCTAAAAATCTTAAGCGATGTGGTCCCCCAGCAGAATATTTGGTTGAAAAATATGAAAATGTACAGAAATATTTTTTCAATTGTACATCTAGGACACTTTATAATTTCCTGACGCTTGCACACCATTCTGTTAATATTTTTGGTAATCAGTCTTAGGACGAAATACGAAATCTATTGTGTACGGGTGAAATTCGTTAACTCCTCCGCAACGTGGCCCTTGCCACAAAAAAAACACACTTACATTTTTAGACTACGAGTTCAACTTTGTTCTATGAATTCAATTCTCGTTATGTTAAGATGCTAAAAATTCATGCACAAATCTACAGAATATTTTGATTCTTGATACTTCCCCTTGATACTTGCCCTTGATGCTGTCCTTCATTGGACACAATCTATTTTTACATCATGTTTTATGTCAGAATGGGAAGCCTCTCTGCGTTACTTGTATAATATTCCTATGCATGCACATAACCATAGAGTTTTAATCTGTGTGTGTGTGTGTGTATGTATGCGTTTACGAAAGATGTATAGCGGAGACATTTATATGAATACGCACCTTCATACTGGGGTCACACCTCCAACCGGAGACGTCCCCGGTGTGACAAAGACTGAGAAACTGTTTCGCTGCCCGTTTTATGATCTTGTTTACAACACCATGGTAAAAAAAAATAACGTATATGTACCCATTTTGACTGGAGAAAACTCAAACGGGTGTGTTTGAAATTGAAAACGGGTGTTTGCCTGGGTGTCCCCATGTCCCCATGTTATCCAATGTAATATTAAAACCAGATTTTGGATCTGGGACCAAGGCCTGGGTTTCCGTGTTCATGGACCTAGCTCTCGGAAGATCAAGGTCACGTGCGTACCACGGAACCGGTCTGTCTGTCCCGTCTCATGTTGCGGCTCGAGTCGGCGACAGTTGTCGTCTTATGGTATTGTACAGTAAAACTCATCTTCTCATCTATTTTAACTTATATCAGATCAATATTTTATTCTCTAGAAACATTGATGAGATTGCGATTAACATTAATATAATTCAGATATATCGTTCAATTACGAAGTCAATCTGACTCCCGACGCAGCTGTGGTCCGAGCTTCATGTTTCCAACATACATCTCGAAATTGAGGAGAAGGTATGTGATTGGTTAGTGCAGTACTCAGAACCGGAGGAGAGAATGTTAGTCCCAGATCCACATGAGCGACAAACAGGTTTGAGAGCGGTTTTTGTAGATCTGGTTTCAATCAGATTAGTTGTTATACGTACTGACTGACCTATCCATAACGGCCTGTTTTCTGCAACTGTTACAGCCGAGAAGCTATTGATCAGCCCCATCCCCGTTATCTCTATGGGAAGCGGTATGCCCAATGCAGCACTATTTCCCATTAAATCTGCTTCTTTCCAGTTGAGGTATGTGCACTTATGACTTGTGAGTTTGGCAGTCTAACCCACACATTCAACAGCAAAACATGAACAGCTGCGTGGAAATCAGCGTCTTCATGATCTTGTAAAACTACAGTCAAAATGTTTCTTCAACTTGTAAAGTCTTAGGAACGTTCATGTGAATTGTCAGAAAGTGGATTTTATTACCATCTGTTCTATCAATTGTATCTATTTCTTCCACCAATAAGACTCGAGTTAGTGTTGTAATTGTCTGATACCAATCTCGGAAGATACGGCTTTTACTATATTTCTACAGCCTGGAAATCAGATTGACTATACCTGTGACGAATCCACTGAGACTGAGAACTGATGTGATTAAAATTTAGATAGCCGTTCTAACTTTTGATATTCGCATTGGCCGTCATTCAAAATAAAAGTGAAGATAAGGTATGCAGCACAGAGGAGGATAATATGTGAACCAGAAAGGATATGTGACGACAATACGGGAATAACTCCCTTGTGTGTGACAATTGCTGAATTTTGTTTTCAATCCAAAACATGCCAAATCAGATTTTTCTAGAAGTTTATATAATGAAATATCAGCCTCGAAAAAATTGCCATGTTCCGTTGTATAAAAATGAAGATATGTTCGATCAAAATGTGCTCCTCGGCCCGATTTGGTATTTTTGATGCATTTACAGTGAGGATTTTCTCTTATAGCAAAAATATGACACCTCAAACCAAAATAATTTTGTCACACAATATATTAGGAAGTTTGTTTATTGGAAAGAACCACGAATGGTTTTGGTTTGCGGTGTCATATTTTTGCTACAGAAGAAAACCTTTCATGAAAATGGCCAAAAATACCAGATTAAGCCCCGGAGCACATTTCGATCAATCATATCTCCAGTTTTATGCAACTGAACATCTCACTTTTTTCGAAGGGGATATTTCAGTATGTAAACTTCAAGAAAAATCTTATATGGCAGATTTTGGAGTGAACAAAAAATTGGCTTTATCACCATCACACGCAAAGGAGTTTTTCGTATGTAAACGCCACATATCCTTTCATTTTGGACTTGTTGGTGATCGCGATAATAGGCATCTTGATCGAAATTATGCCCGTTTGATTGTGATCGACTTGGGATAAGGTGATCGAATGATAAGTCATATTGTCATTATTTCAGCGATGGCAGTAGTCTGGAGTTAGACGAGTCAACTATGAGGAGATGTCTGCAGTATGGAGAATCTAAAGGGTTGGTTATATTCATTCTACTAATTATTGGATGGGACAATGCATGTTGTCCATTCAAGACAAGATCATGCCACAGTGCCTACCACAGCCAGGTCAACAATGACATTTGACCAGCTGTACAATAGCATAGACAATAGATAATTACGCGAAGTACTGATATTCGGATTTATTAAAAATTCAATCCACTCGATATATTGACAAATATAACCTCGATCAATGTCTCTACTCTGAGATTAATTTTAATTATTGTAGACCTTGTCATAGCTGTGCCTTCGCTTATATATCAGGATAATGTTTCGAATTGGGGAAACGTGGAAGAAATTAGGCGAATATACTGCATATAAATACTATATTTATACACAGGTAAATGCTTACATTAAGGCACATTTTGCCAACTTATTATTGAAAATATTAACGATCGGTGGCAAAACGTGTGCTTCTCAGTATATAATCATAGGGACAGTTGTGGAGCAACTACCCAGAAATGACACACACACATAGCTGGTGAGTCTATAACGCTTGGTAATCATTAATGCATCAAACGGCTAAGTCGGAAGCTCCGAATTAGAAAATACATTCGTTTTACATCTGACGCTGGAAGAAAAGTATTGTTTGGAAGATTCCCTTTATGGATTTAGTGTTGTCGAGTTAGTAGTCTGGCTTAGGAGGATACAGAAGGAATTCCACAACCCTCCATTGATGGACCCTCAAGTATCGACAGACGATCCCAGAAAGTTGGACATCCTTGTTACAAATGGGAGTCAGGAGGGGCTATCAAAGGTAATTCTTTAACATGTTTTCAAAGACGCCACAATCAGTATAAAACAAAATTTACTTTACATTTTTACTGAACCCTAAAATACCATTGAAATTATTTTTGTTATACTTTTACTTTGATTGGAAAATTGTTTTATGTAAAAACCTCACTTCTAGGATTTATTATTCTCCCCAATCGTACTTCAATTTTCGACTGTCCTTTTGTGTGATTTGTTTTAACTTCTCTGCATGTTGAAGGTATCGTATCCCCTTAATATATGTGTATAGTCTTTGAATCAGCCGAATATCGCAGGAACAAGCTTTTGTTTCTTTTTCAGGTGTTTGAGTCTCTTGTATCTAGAGGTGACAACGTTTTGGTTGAACAGCCATCTTATTCCGGATGCCTTGATTTGGTAAGTATTATAGAAGTCTATGGCGACATTTTTCTTCAGGCAGAGATTATATCATGTTGTTTCTGGGGATGAGACGCTAAGCCGTAATATCATCGATTATCTCTGATCAAGTCACTCAGCTGATCTTGGCAAATACAGAACGAGGCCAAAAAACATGTAAAACCGAGAACGGAGTGGAAATTACCGGGGCAGTTATTTGTATATTCCTACGAAGTAGGCTACAGATCGCAAATTGTCTGGTAATGAGTGAGTCCATCCGAATCCTTTCGTCGGCAAAATAAGCAGAACCGTTGACATTAGAACCTTGATTTTTGGCATGAACGTGCATTAGGGCATTGTTACCAGCAAGTTCTGATCTGAAATAATTCTGATTAAAATTAGATTTATAATTAACAATATGTCCCTGTAAGGTCTATGG
This sequence comes from Hanleya hanleyi, assembly GCA_036873755.1. Lineage (NCBI taxonomy): Eukaryota > Metazoa > Mollusca > Polyplacophora > Lepidopleurida > Hanleyidae > Hanleya > Hanleya hanleyi. Next base: position 16,474 of record JAVTVY010026411.1, on the reverse strand, counting down.
CTGTTTTCACCACCATCTTCTGCATTAAAGAGCGGTGAAGGCAAAGTCCTATTAAGATATCATGTTGCCTCTATCACACTTAGGCAGCCATAACACAGGGCTCAAGTGTAGGTCTTAATCAGCACAACTGACAGTTTACAAATTTATGACTCGCTTCTGGCAGAAGTATGGGCTAGTGGCTGGTATTGCTGGGCAGGCCAGTTTACACAGCACAGATGTAGACCTATTTGTTCCAGTGATCATGTATGAGATTGCCAGGACTGAGGAGTCCTACAGTTAGCCCTATGGGGTTTTCATCCCCTCAAATAATCAGCGCTGTTTCCATAACGAAGCTGAGGTGGTTTAACGTTTATCAGGGAAGAAAATTGCCGATCAACCGCCATAGAATATAATGTGAAACAAGAAAACCGGAATAGTACATTCATCAGATTGCCGATGCCCAAAATGTGTCGTCTCATATATCTAGATAACAACGTGATGTAGGGACGCTATTTATTCGTCTTTGTACCGGTTATACTCAGGGGAATGACATAGAATCATTATTATCTTGTGCATAGAAGGTGTTGGTCTTGAGTTGAATTACCGTAAACTAAATAAATGCTACCTTTCTACTATAGTACTATATATATAAATGTGTTGTATTGTTGGGAAAATAATATGATTCAAAAAGTTGTTTTGATCCTGTACAAGGGCACTGAAAACCATTAAAGAGATGTAAATGTATTTTCACACGTAAAGCTTGAAATCTACTGAACCTATATTATTCAATGTTTCCTTTAATTACAAAATTGTAAAATTAAATCGGCGATCGTTATTTATTTTGGAATGAAGGCGCATTAGGAGACTGTTACCAACAAGTTCTGAGCTGCCCTACTTTTGATGAAAATTTCTGGTGATTTTTGATGAAAATCACTGGCGATTCTGACTTGGGACGTGCCCATCTTAATATAGGCTGGATTTCAACTGGGGGTGGGGATTTCCAAGAGTTCAGTTCGCGTTCGAGTCCTAATGCCTACTGTACTTCGTAGGTCCTGTGACGTTAGTCACACTGCCATGTATATATTCCTACGAAGTAGGCTACCATCTGCAAGTTGTCCGGTAGTCAGTCAGTCAGTGAGTCCATCCGAATCCTTTCGTCGGCAAAATAAGGAGAACCGTTGACATTAGAACCTTGATTTTTTGCATGAAGGTGCATTAGGGGACTGTTACCAGCAAGTTCTGAGCTGTCCTACTTTGGATAAAAATTTCTGGTGATTTTTGATAAAAAAAAATCTCTGGTGATTCTGACTTGGGCTGTGCCCATCTTAATATAGGCAGGATTTCAACTTGGGGCGGGGGGATTTCCAAGAGATCAATGCGCATCGGATTCCTAATGCCTTCCCTACTTCGTAGGTCCTGTGACGTTAGTCACACTGCCATGTATGTATTACTGACGGCAATTACTTTTATAGACATGTATCACTTAGGGCAGTTATTTGTATATACATTGTGAAATATCAGATGTGTTTTGAAAATTTACATCTACATGATCCAGAACGAGTGCCTCTAGTATCAAGTGCCATGCTTCCTGTTTGTCGTCTCAGATCTTGACCACTTGACCAGCTAGAGCAATTATTTGTATATACATGTACTTCCGAGGGCAATTATTTCCATATACATGTATTACTTAGAGCAGTTATTTGTATGTACATTGTGAAACATGGCAGTGTGACTAACGTCACAGGACCTACGAAGTACAGTAGGCATTAGGACTCGAACGCGAACTGAACTCTTGGAAATCCCCACCCCCAGTTGAAATCCTGCCTATATTAAGATGGGCACCGTCCAAGTCAGAATCGCCAGTGATTTTCATCAAAAATCACCAGAAATTTTCATCAAAAGTTGGTCAGCTCAGAACTTGTTGGTAACAGTCTCCTAATGCGCCTTTATTCCAAAATAAATAACACTCGCCGATTTAATTTTACAATTTTTTAATTAAAGGAAACAGATTGAATAATATAGGTTCAGTAGATTTCAAGCTTTACGTGTGAAAATACATTTACATCTCTTTAATGGTTTTCAGTGCCCTTGTACAGGATCAAAACAACTTTTTGAATCACATTATTTTCCCAACAATACAACAAATTTTTATATATAGTACTATAGTAGAAAGGTAGCATTTATGTAGTTTACGGTAATTCAACTCAAGACCAACACCTTCTATGCACAAGATAATAATGATTCTATGTCATTCTCCTGAGCATAACCGGTACAAAGACGAATAAATAGCGTCTCTACATCACGTTGTTATCTAGATATATGAGACAACACATTTTGGGCATTGGCAATCTGATGAATGTACTATTCCGGTTTTCTTGTTTCACATTATATTCTATGGCGGTTGATCGATGATTTTCTTCATTGATAAACGTTAAACCACCTAGCTTTAACTAATTCTGCTAGGCTGTCTTCATTCAGACTGTACAGCCTACACAGTCCACAGAAAATACACCGCACATTCTTGTACTCCCAGCCTTATCCCATTTGATGGCAAGTTTATGGGGCTGTTTAATGTCTAAGCTAGGAAATGTTCCAGGGTAGTGGACAGGCATGCAATAATATACTATATCTGCTATACAGGACACCGACCACTGTAACTTGATGTGACAAGCAGCAGAGTAGAAACCGGCCTTATCTCACTGGGCTTGGATATAAATCACTGTTAAAAACCACAAGGCTGGGATGGAGCCTCTCTCTGTGTTTGTTCCAAGGACAAGCCTTAATGACTTTTAAATCCACTGATAAGGAGGTCCCATGGCTTCATGGTCATAAAAGGAACATGATACTGTTAAAGGCCACATGGATGGTATGCATTTATAACAATATACTGAAGTGTTAATTATAAATCTAATTTTAATCAGAATTATTTCAGATCAGAACTTGCTGGTAACAATGCCCTAATGCACGTTCATGCCAAAAATCAAGGTTCTAATGTCAACGGTTCTCCTTATTTTGCCGACGAAAGGATTCGGATGGACTGACTCACTCACTCATTACCGGACAATTTGCGATCTGTAGCCTACTTCGTAGGAATATCATATGTGTTTTGAAAATTTACATCTACATGATCCAGAACGTTTGTCGTCTCAGATCTTGACCACTTGGCCACTTAATTAACTTCCAAGTTTTTTGTTAACTCCATCCGTGATCAAACTACTGTTTATTCAGACTGAACTCGTATGATGCTCCTTATACACACTGGCACTGATTGTCAGCAAACGAAATACTGCAGCACTTAAGATAACCTTGTAGATTAGTGTCAATTGTGCATGCATGATCTGATTCTTGAACTCTGTATGATTTTCATATTATATAAAAAGGAACAAACAAGTTGTATCTTTAGTCATAGTACCATCGCGACTCAGGTGTGCGTATCTGTTTGGCCACGATATTACAGAGGTTTTGTCAGCAGCTTGTTTGTTCCACGTCGTTTGGAGAAGAATAAATCCCACGTCGTATTTTACAACTTTGAATTATCTCCAATTCATGAAATTCTAGAGCAACACTAGGTCGAATTCGAGAACCATCCCTTGGGTTATACCCATCGCACAAGCCCTAAAATCATCTGGTATAACCCATAAAAAGTCTACATTAGTGAAGCTTGCCCACCAACCCAACCTCTTCACAGATTCAGCAGTGAAACTGGCGGAATATACCTATGGGACCCACCACTTTGATGAAAATTTGACATTTCCACATCATCTGGAGGTGCGCAACGATGGACACGTCCGTTTCAACGATGATTTCCATGCGGTCTTCGATCCCCAGCAGCGGTTATGTCAGATCAGACAAGAATTGATGGGTCTGGCGCATAATTCTATGATGCGAATACTTGTTTCGGAGAATCGTGTTTCCCGTCAGGATGGCGGTTCGATCACAGCCCTGTTACAGCCCGTTGGTTTACTCAAACGAGGCCCGCACTCTTCTCCCCCTCGCCCACCACCACCATTCATACCTGGACGGCGTCAACACGGCCTCTCCACACGCACAGAACAGAGGGGGAAGTATGGTGGCTGATAGCTGCCATCGCATTCGTGCCCTCGCGACCTGTAAATTTGCAAAAATTGTAGGGGCGCGAGTGGCTCAATACTGCCATGTTCGCGCATTCGCGGGGTCGCGATTGCGAGAATGCGCGAACGAGCACCGTTCGCGCGCGACTGTTGCTCGTCCGCGTGTTCGCGCATTCTCGCAATCGCGACCCCGCGAATGCGCGAACATGGCAGTATTGAGCCACTCGCGCCCCTACAATTTTTTGCAAATTTACAGGTCGCGAGGGCGCGAATGCGATGGCAGCTATCAGCCACCATAGGGAAGGCCACCTCTGTCCAATCAGCCTTCCTTGATACTCCGTAATCCTGATGATAGCCCTCCTTCACCGGGACCAGTAAGTGGTCGTCCACCGACTACCCATAACGCTCATGTGGACAGCGTCGATCGCCTGCCACGACCCGACGCCCACCGACAGATCGAGGTTTATTACCAGCATAATGGTCCCAACTCCTCAGGTAACGACGACGACCTCAGTGCCGGTAAGCCGTGGTGCCTGAGAATTGACCCACTGTGTTTTTTCGTGTTGTTGGACTATGTCTGATGAGCGACATTGCTTAGTTTCTTGCTCGGTAAGGACAATGCCATTGAGATTCTGCCTGGAAATTCGGCATTTGATTTTATTATGTAGTCGTCCTTTTGTTTGTCCTTCTGTGTATTTTTTAACATTTCGGACAATACTTGACAATTTCGTTGGACGCTGCACATCTTCATCTCTACTACTTCTGAGAAGAACTTTGCAAAGAAGTGACTATGAACTATCAGGACTGTGTATATTGAATGTCAAGACGAACTGTTGGTAACTTATTGTAATTTATTTCCTAATGACACACACACAGTTCTTATTAGTTCTAATATTGAGATCCAGTAGCTCTATTTTATAAGATATTGGTGTATACAATACGTTTGATGATATTTGGTTGGACCTTACAGAGATTGGTTTGTGTGAAAGTTTTGGTAACTATGTGCCTTGAATTGCTGACATATAGAGGTAGATTTTGAAATTTAACAAGCTGAGCTAAAATCGGTTGGTAAGAAGTTGAAAATTAGTTGGTACATTGAATACTCATCGGACTTGCAGGAACATTGTGCTTCTTTGGTAAAATAGTGGAAGGTACATGTCTAACAAAATCCAAGAAGAAAAAGGACAAAAACATCAGTTTTCTGGTGCCCCACATGGATTTACCCATGATCCTCTGCTCGTGGGGTTATGCAAGTAGGCTCAAAATGACCCCAATCTGGTAAAATTCAAAGCCATAGAGTGTCAGCTCTCAAGTTTTTGTCGTTCCGAAGATAGCGTAGAAAGCTGGTAGGGAGGCATAATGACCCTCTCCCCATTATACCCTGAACGTTCTCCTTCCCCAACATCTCCTCTCCTCTTTCCTTATTTTTCTTTAATTGGTTATTATTGGTTATTTTTCTGTAACTGGTTATTATCTTTACCGTTTATCACACAGACACGATACAGTATAATAGTAATTTGAAGCGGGCGAGACCAGTATTTGGTCCAGCAATAGGGCCTCTATTATCAAGTGCCATGCTTCCTGTTTGTCGTCTCAAATCTTGACCACTTAACCCTACCTGGCCTGGGGGGGGGCCATTACAATGGCCCCCCCTACCAAACTTTCTGAGCTATATCCGGAACGACAAAAAATGGACAGGTGAAACTCCGTGACTTTATAGTTCATCACATTGGGGTCATTTTGAGCCTATTTGCATAACCCCCCGAGCAGAGGATCATGGGTAAATCCAAGATGGCGTCCACATGGGGTAGCAGAAAAGTGATGCTTTTGTCATATTTCTTCAAAATTTCTGCTTTTTCGCGATGAAAATTGAGCAAAACTATTTTATTTCACATCACATTAATATTTACTAATTTATGATGTAGTTTTTGCGGAGAAATTGCAAAAATAAAAAATTCGGAAAATCTGACCGAAAAATCGACCAAAAATTGTCGTTTTTGAAAATGACGTCACTGTGACGTCATCAAGGCGGCCATCTTGGATTTTTCACATTTTCTGGTAGAGCTTGACCCAAGGGTATAGTGTGATAAGTTTCAGCCCCCTAGCTCAAGGGGTAAGAAAAATAATTAGGGGGGGCCATTTCGGCCCCCCCCCAGGCCTGGATAGGTCCCAAAAAGCCCAGGCCAGGTAGGGTTAACCACTTGGACGATGTTTATCTGTAACGGGTCGGTTTAGGATGCAATATAGTCGTTGGGATTGTATTAATCTGTGTGTGTAGGCCTCAAGAAATATGACATAGGCTCATGATATTTCGCCAGGCATACCAGGTGAGTTCTGAAAGTACATCATCGCTAACCGATATTACAAACGGTAAACTCTCCTCGACTACATCAGCTACAGCTGGCGAAGTCCTATGAGCTGAACATTCTCCTTCCCCAACATCTCCTCTCCACTTTCCTTAATTAGTTCGCTGAAACCGGGAAGACTCGTAATTCAGTTTTAATGACGTACCGTACTTCAGAGAGTCATATTATGTTATAAACCAAGTGTTTTCATATTGGCCTGGTTATAGGTCCGAGGTCTGCCGTATTGGCACGAGGCCGCAGTCCGAGGGCCAATACGGCTGACCGAGGACCTATAACCAGGCCAATATGAAAACACTTGGTTAATGACATTTCTATAAAATAACTCACCAAGTTATAAACAACCTTTTTTTCATCGATTATAATACATGTATCAAGGAATATTTTAGTACAGCGACCCCAAATCAGGATATATATTTCTTCCGTGACTGTTGCCTTATTTCCCACGATTAATGTGGTTTCGATGTACCGCTAAAGTCGAAGGGTGGTAACGCTATAATCTACAGCGATAAATCGGGACGGTGAATTGGCCGATTATCTTCAAACCTGGGCGGGGTTCTTCAACGTATAGAAAACGGGAGTCGAAAAGATAGAAGCAGATGAAATTTTAATCATACAATATATATCATGAAAGTAATATACTAATTTTATTTGATGAGAATGGTGAGGCAAAATACAACCTTGAAATATGGTGAAGTGATCCAAATCCAATCCCGATTTGAGAATCGAAGACCCATTGAGACCCTAGTTTTCAACATCATCGTCCAGGTGTTTCGTTCGCATCTAATTTCTATCGTTACCATCCACATCTAGCTGCAAATATGGCATCATCTTCTGTCATAAAATATCACTGTAGTCATAGCTTCGTTCATCAGAGCACTGTTGTAAGTGTTGGATCACTGTTTTGTCGTCTGCTTGATGTGCCTGGCAAGTCGATGTCACCCTCGCGTCACTACAGTCTATTTCAGTAAGACTCACCTCAGCTGATTTCAATGTTTGTGTACTGATCGAAAATTATCACAGACGGTAGTGAATATCCGTTCAAAGTATGAGAATACAGTGACATAATTCGGAGAAGATTATGAATCGAGGATCATTCATCATCAGCATCGCCATGTTGAAAGTCATATTGGCCCAGGCCATATTGGCCCTGTTTTCCCGTATTGGACCGGCTTTCCCGTATTGGCCCGCCTTCCTCATATTGGCCCGATCTGGTGGCCATATGAAGCAGGCCGATTTCCTTGTATTGGGTTCATATCATAGATAGTTATTTAATAAATTAGGCTATTGTTCTCATATGTTAACAACAGTTTGTATTAGTCTACTTTGTCAGCCCAAACGTGTTCTATCTCGATGCTATGATGGTGGATCCGTTACGAAAAGTACATTATACCAAACACTGTTCGTTCTCTGTTGAAAAGTAGATATCAACTTTAGAGTATTCACACATGAGTAGTGTGACTAACCTTCGTCCTACGAAGTAGGGTGAGGAAGATGATTCGGGGGTCCAAGCGTAATGTTATAGGTACCTAATTAGGTCAACTTTTTATCAAAAGTAGGTCAGCTCATAACCTGCTGGTAATAGTTCCCTAATGTACGTTCATGCCAAACAATCAAGGTTCTAATTTCAACGGTTCTCCTCATTTTGCCGACGAAAGGATTCGGATGGGCGAACTGACTGACTGACTTACTCACTCACTCATTACCGGACAATTCCTACGAAATAGGCTCTCATTTGCAAATTGTCCGGTAATAAGTGAGTGAGTGAGTGAGTGAGTGAGCCAGTCAGTCGGTCAGTCAGTCCATCCGAATCCTTTCGTCGGCAAAATAAGGAGAACCGTTGACAGCAGAACCTTGATTTTTGACATAAACTAAAAGGTGCATTAGGGGACTGTTACCAGCAATTTCTGAGATGATCTACTTTTGATGAAAATCACTGGTGATCCTGACTTGGGCTGTGCATGCACATCTTAATATAGGCAGAATTTCCAAGAGTTCAGTTCGCGTCGGAGTCCTAATACCTACCCTACTTCGTAGGTCCTGTGACGTTAGTCACACTGCCATGTTTGCAAATGAGAGCCTACTTCGTAGGAACAGGCGAAAGCAAAGTGAGATCTTTATAAGGGGTTTTACTGGTACCGGTATGTTGAATTCCCGTTCTCGAGGAAGATATTACCACGACAATGGGCACATTAAATAAGCAGGTTGAGTCGATACCGATCGTGGAGAATGCGTGTACGGCATAAATAAATCCTTCTGGCGAAATATAACGAGGTTCTGATAATGACATGGCAGTGTGACTAACGTCACAGGACGTACGAAGTAGGGTAGCCATTAGGACTCCGACGCGCACTGAACTCTTGGACCCCCCAACTTTGAATCCTGGCTATATTAAGATGGGCACAGCCCAAGTCAGAATCACCAGTGATTCTCATCAAAAATCACCAGACATTTCCATCAAAAGTGGGTCAGCTCAAAACTTGCTGGTAACAGTCCCCTAATGCAACTTCATTCCAAAAATCAAGGCTCTAATGTCAACGGTTCTCCTTATTTTGCCGACGAAAGGATTCAGATGGACTGACTGACTGACTCACTCACTCACTCATTACCGCACAATTTGCAAATGAGAGCCTACTTCGTAGGAAAATGTATAAGTCTGATTGAGGAACAAGTTGAACACAGACCAAGGCACCTGTATAGCAGACTTGATATATATATGAACTAATTTGTGAAGGCAATGACCCTCTTCCAGAGATTGAATACGTCAATGACTCCCATTATTTAAAGTTGCGTTAATGATGCGACTAATCGCTCGAATGTTACCTTCACGGTTGACTAAATATATGAAACCGGAAATACTGCATTCTAAATTTGTATTTGAACTCTAACAGTTACGTCCCCTTGGTTCAAAATTCGTCTGTGTCGAGAGTGACGTCGATGGGATGAAACCAAACGACCTGGAACGTGTATTATCTAAATGGTCACCGAGCGATGCCAAGAAGGTAGACAGCGATATCCCGAAACTTATGTACATTGTCCCAACTGGGGGCAATCCAACAGGACATAATGTGAGTTTGGAGAGGAAGGAAAAGATTTACAAACTGGCTCAGAAGTACGATATACTGATCATAGAGGATGACCCTTACTTCCATCTCAATTTCACCAAGGTGAGTTTGTACCAATGTTATTATTCATCGATCATTCGCGATTGCTCGGCCTACTGTCGAAGTCATATGACCTCGCGCATTACCGGTGTGGAGATCAGCCGGGCATCTGACACAGATCACACTTTAGGATGTGTGTCCGCTCACATAATCTTTGTAGTATTTCCCCCTAATCAAGAGATAAAATATATATCTAAATGAATTGAATATTCCCTCGATTTTGCCTCCTAAAGATTCCGTCTAATTTGGGATGTTTTCACCTCAAATCGATCTCCATGGCAACGAAAATCCGGCAGCTGACATTCGCTGCTCAGAGGTTCGGCTTGATAGACCTTTTCATACCGAAAATAGCCGAAAGACGTGACAACGTGAAAAGCTGTCAACGGAAACTCCCGATTGCACGCTGGATTCGACCAATGAAATAACCAGTTGCTGGTGGGCTGTAAAAAATGCTGCAACATCTGCCTGGAGATCACAAACGGAAATGACACTATTTCTTGAAATTATTGCCGATAAAAGATCATAAATTAAAACAAAAAATACACTGACGGTTGCAGACTTATGGCAGCTTGGAACACAGACGCTTTATTACAAAAGAAAATGTTTTTCAATTCAAATATCATTCGTTGTAATTATTTGCTACATACCTCTGCTATAGCAGAGACAAATCTGCACACAAAAAACGATGAGGTGAGCCGACTTGTCAACCCACCAGCATGTTTTTGTGCCACGTGACTTGCTTCTCCGAATGGACGCGAAATTTACCGAATCCGTGGTGAAAAGGTCTATACTGTGTCTCAAAGAAGTTCCGACATGGATGCCAATGGATTCCTACCAGTGCGGGTCGAGTCACTATATCCTACATTATAGGAAGAGATCGTTCCGAGTCTTTCGCGATTGCTCGGCCTATTCCGTCGAGGTCATAGAACCTCGCACATTAATGATGTAATATTTTACACCGCTCCGGTGTAAACCGTGATCCGTCGCATGTGAGGCACACCACATGCTATGGGATGTGTTTCCGCTCATTGTCCTCGTTGTATTTCTCCCTTATCAGGAGATGCAATATATATCTAAATGAAATGGATATTCCCTTGACTCTACACCCGAAGGATCTCTTCTAATTTGAGATGTTTCTTCTGGTTTTTCGCCTCACGCTGATTTCCATGGAAACGAAAGTCATAGAGCTGACATGCGCTGTTCGGAGTTTCAGTGTGATACGTGTTTTCAGTATGGATCCCAATATGGATTCCTAGCAGTGCGGTTCGAGATTACTAGATCGTACATTATAGTACGAGACCGTGCCGAGTGCGTTCCGTGTGATCAATCTTACGTTCGGCTATTTCCGTATACTAGAATGGAGGTGGGCACGTCCAAGAATAGATATATATGAAATGATGCCTTTGATTATCGAGTATTAAACCTCGCTAATATAATACAATGAACTTACACGTAAATATATCGAATTTAATGACAAGGCATCCGGGACATGCGATCGAAATTATGTTGCGACGGTCCCGAATGTTTGAATTTCTAGTCCAACCAGTAGAAATTCTTTCCTCTGAAGGCATAGTCTTTGATCAAAATAATATTGGACTATCTAATTATAAACATTAATGACCGTCTAGTTTATGACCTGTCAGAGTAAAACATTTTTGGTTTTCTTTATTTTAATGTAATATATACGGTGTACTTATTTTACCGATGACGTAATGTATCCTTAATAAGCCACCGTCAGCCAAATTCCTCTAAGTTTCTGATGCTTTTGTTAAGGGTTTGAGTTTATTAATCTTGATTCAATTTTACTGTCTGTGCTTCATCGAATATCGCAAACCAATCAATATCTGAAACAATCGTCAATGATTTCACAGATAAAAAAATACATTATCTTACGTTCAAAATAATAAAACCAATCAAGAAAATCCGACAGACCATAAAATATATGGGCGGTCACTTTAAGACTAGTGCTTATAATTACAGGTGCATTGACAGATTCGTTCTTCTGCTCTTTTTCCTACCTCTTCGGCATAGGATATATTCTCAATCAATGATAAATGGACTATATTCGAGCTGAAATTGTCACGATTATCATAAATATAAGCATAATAGTCTTTCTTGGATTGGTAGGATAGTTTTATCCATATTCACCATATTTACACCAGTTATTAATAGTTTAAACACTGCCCTATACTGAAGACATAAGAAAGAGAGTAGAAGAACGAACCGCAGTTAGCCGCTGGTATCTGGACAGATCTTTCTAAAAATTAACTTTAGTTTTAGTGCAAGTCCGGGATTACGTTGTCTCACAGAAGGAGGGAGTAGTCGATTTCCGTCTCTTTCATTTTGCATGGTCTTGCACATATCAAGTATAGATATCGATTTAGGATAAATTATAAATGTCATATCCCAAGACGTCAATCAGTTTATCGTCATTTCCTTAAAGCAGCTGGAAATGCAGAATTCGTACACTATAACTTTTATGTTTCAAGGTAAAACCAGCGACCTTCCTTTCTATGGATACCGATGGCAGAGTTATCCGCCTTGATTCATTCTCCAAGATCGTCTCACCGGGGTGAGTTCTTCAGACTGTCAAACGAATCGTTGACCGAGAATGCTCAAACGAGAAATGTTGATGATTGAATTTTTACGAGAGCACTGTCAGAAGGATTGCGTACAGACCGACACCAAATATTGATGTAAAAAGACTAAAACTGTGCAACAGTCACACATGTACCCCGAAATATTGTTCCAATAATTTTGACATGACTAATCGGGAACTCTCATTTGACCACCAGTTAACCAAATCCTGGAACCATGTATGCTTCACACATTACATAGCTTAAATGAACCCCAAGACCTAATTGGATAAGTCATTATGACAAGCTTCTAGTAGAAGCAGATTGAAGCTATGTCTAACTAGCGTCATGTTTGCGAAACCGCTCTACCCGCGTCAGACTTGGGTAGCCATGTCTAGCGGATTATGCGTCAAGTCGAAAATCCAATTGAGCAGTCCCCACCACTCGTGTTTAGGAGGCTTTTTGTAGAGGTAGTGGGAAAATCTGCATGCCAGACTTCGAGGAAAACGCCATTTAAGGTTCACATTGTCGATAAGGTGACAGGGTCATCAATGTCAAGATCCTCGAAACAATGTCAGGTGCGCACATTTCTTCCATTATTTTATCTCTGGGGTCCTTTTTCCAGCATCGGGGATATGATAAAAGCTATCACCGGGCATCAATTACCAATATACAAGTTGTCAAAGCATTTCCATCATAGCTCTCTAGAGTTGTATCTAATACCGCTTATGCCGGTGCTAGGGGCCGTGTGGTCATGTCATCCAAGTTGACACATGAACAGGTACAATAAAAGCGTACCTGAGATGCAACACATATCACGAATCGTTAGATTCTTGGTATGTACTTTAGAATAGGTTAACCAGAAGACTATACTGTGAAGTCATGTGGCTCTGTCAGTATGTCGGCACCTCTTTCCACTTCCCTTATATGCGTTGTAATTCATCCACTTTCGCAAAGCTATTGGGGTATCGCCATCAAATATGAAGGTGGCAAAAATAAAAACTATAGGTCTTCAGCTTTAGTTTCAATAACACTGTTTGTTGGGACGTTAAAGAAGAACACAACGAATTGAGGAATAGGCCAGACTGTGACTTTTGGTACACCTGCAAGAGGTTCGAGGCTGGTTTACTATTCTCGAAGATATCTAAAATAACGAACGTTCAGTTGGACTACTGCACTTTGCAGGGTATTGCGACCGATGTTGTGTTTCCCATGGTTTCCCATCGCTGGTGCTGAAAGGGGCAGATCTGATCTGTTAGTGATATCGATAGATTCACTGTAATGAAGCTGACCGGTACCCATTTTACCAAACCAGGCTTGCAAACATCGATTCCATCGTCAACTTTTAATTTCAGCAGTGTTTTATCTTTTGTGTCTTGTATAGATATTTTGTCTTGTCTGCACCAGTGCAAGGTGCTGTAGCGATTGTTGTTGAACACAGTATATCCAATCCGGATCTATTGAACATATGGAGTTATTGCGTTCGATAATGTTGAGTAATATCACGTTGATTCGCACGTGGACAAATATCCTTTCCAAAGATTATGTACGGTACGAAGGAATACCATCTGAACGGGTCACACTTCTTTACTGGATTTATTTCTTGCTGTTGTTTTTCCTTGCATATACCAGCGTAATGTCCAGTGTTTTGGCAGTAAGAACACGTGGAATATTGGAGTCTAAAATATTTAGCCGAACCAGAGCGATAAGAATTTCAGAATTTCAACTGAGTAACCACAGTACAGCATCATAACAATGTAAATTTGATATGTCTGACATTGTGCGATTCTAAATTGTTCTTTCATACAGACAAACAACAGACAGTTTAATTATTGTGTGGCTATAAAATCTGACTACGACGTTTTAATTCTTTGGATTTGTGAGATGATTAAAAAAGAATATGTTAGCCATGTCTAAGAATAACGTTTTCTCGACCAGTCAGCCACACAAAAGTCTGGCAGTAATGGCAGCGGAAATGCTGATAAGGTGTGTGGTTATGTATATCCCTATTCAATACAGAATGTGTCGTTCCCCAAAAAGATTAGAGGCAGGCAAAAATACCTTTCAGGGGTTTTTGAATGCGAAATTAGAATGTAAATCTCACCCCCCGCTGGAGCAGCAGTTGGGGCTTGTAATAGACGGGCCGTCATTAAAACTATGTGTCTAACACTCGGGATGTTGTGAACTATCACTCAAAAGCAGACAGTAATAAATGGTAGGTTTTTCTACAGACTACAGACTTTAGCATTTGAGTCTTGTCACATATTTGTGCAGTATTACGCAAAGATTCTGGTTTCCTCTTTCTCACACTTGCGTGTTCTCGTGTGGAAGCGAGATATTACCTAATGCTCAGTGTGCATATGGTGTGATCTCGTCATAGTGCATATTCGCTATTCGTGGTTCACCGCCCGGCGTCGACGTGGTATCCGCAACTCAACAGTATCATCCGACCCGCAGCCTATTACTGCCCGAACTAACCAAATCAAAGAATCATGGGTTTGGTATGCGCTAAATGATGAATGCTCAAGCCATTTGCAATATATGTTTGACTTCATTCTTCTCTTGTTACACATCTAGGATACGACTTGGGTTTGTGACCGCACCGATGTCATTGATACGGGTTATGCTTTTACATACTCAAACATCCATAGTACATGGCGGCCATCTTGCTCAGGTATACATACAAAACAACTACATCATCCTCCTCTAATTTTTATATTTCTTCGCATACTTCCTCCCCTCTTCACAATCAGACCGGTTCTTGGGTGTCGTAAACTTCGTACGATATAAGACCTCATTGGCACATCAAGGGCTGAAGCTTGGACGGGAGGCAAATATTTGTTTTCATAAATAGAACGTATTATCCATGTTGCACATGGGAATATTGTGTGTAGTTTAATAGCATAATACCTTGAGAGATGTTAATATAGGCTTGCCGTATATTATTGCATAAGGAACAGTTCCATACAAATATATTGCATGTACTATTTCTGAAAATCAAAATGGCAATCTCGGTTGGCTTGAAAAAAAATTCGTGGCAAGGTCAATTTTAACATCCCAGTACTTTCACTGGTCGCCTGACGGGAGGCATGAGCCTTTGTGATCAATTTTCGTATCTGTATGTGAACAGTCATACGTGGTATTGTGTTTCGGGCCGGTGTTTTAGAGGCCGGGGTTTGAAAGCCACTCTCCCTATTGGACCAAAGGGGGGGATTCCACCTGTTAAAATGGTGAACCCGCTGGCTGTAAACTTTTCAAAGTGTTGGAAACAATGCTGATATATATCAATATAGCAAATGGCAGGCTGACAATCCATTACGGATACTTAAACCAATCTGACGGGTGTCGGAGGTACAGATGTCGCGCTCGAAGGATTGTCAACCCATACCCCTTAAACCTAAACCTAGCCTTATTGCTAAAACTAACTCTAACCCGAATTTTACAACCTAAACCAAACCATATATGCTTCCATGCGTCTCTTAGGCTGTCCACAAGCTTTAACATAGGGGGCAGGAGATAGAGAGGCAGCTGAACATTTCACACGGGATATCAGGGGTTAGGTGGTCCCCATAGACATTCCGCATAAAGTCTCAGACCTACTAATGTTCTATACAATGTATTGATTTGCTTTATTCAGCCATCTGCTTTACATGAGAAAATTCAACAGTTTGATCGATCATTTTTCAGATGCTTATTTTGCAATTGCTGGAACACTGGGGAATGGATGGATTAAAAACACATCTTCGAGAGGCGTCACGGTTTTACGAGAACAGAAGAAACCAGTGTGTGCTGGCAGCGGAAACTTACTTGAAAGGCACGTTAATTAAATTATGTGGATATATTTGCTAAAGGCTGCTACATTCTAAACTTCCGTACGCGAATTTTCCATTTTCCGTTGCTGATGACCTAGCAACATACCCAACCCCTGGTTTGAGTGATAAATACAGGGGAGCACCAGTAAAAACAGATCCTCGCTGGTTCCCCGAACATATGTGGCACATTCACACTTGATATGGGTCGCGACGTTGGATACCACCTGACGCATATCACGTATTTCCATTGGATGTAACCAGTTTCGGCTGCATATAATTCAGTTGCACGACGAGTAATTCAAGTCTTACTGGTAATTTCCGCTCACAGACGCTCAGAATGTAGTTGCCTTGGCAAACCAAGATGAATTTTGTGTACCTATGCCTGACGCTTCTCATCCCAGCCGACAGTAGCTCTCTCATAACAGATGTTGGCAAAGAGAACAGGTAACCAAACCAAAACTGCAGCGATTTTTCAACATGTGAAAGTCAACATTTCGTAGCAAGATAATT
>JAVTVY010026410.1:0-11301 GCA_036873755.1 Hanleya hanleyi | reverse complement strand
AGCTGACCATGCCATTGATGTCCGACGATCAAAAAACACAATTTTTTTTCTGGAGCGGGATAATTTACATTATTCTAATGACGTGTTTTAGATTTTGAATACTTCCGTGTGTTTACATGAATCCTTGTACATTTCAGGTAACAATTACGGCACCCCTAAACCCCCTAAAGAACCTGCAGCCGGAGCGAATCAAGTGAGACGGGCAAACTCTGCAGGCACATTAGTCCCCGGTGCTCACCCCTCATCCGACGGCAAACGTAGGAGGAACCGTAGCAATGTGGAAATGTCTTCTGCCAAGTCGTCCCCTATCCCATTTGGGGAGGAGGGAGACTATATCCCCACCCCCACCAGGAAAAAGTCGCTGGAGCGGGCTCACAGTGTTTCAAATCTTGGGCCACTGCCACAAAACTGGGAGATTGCCTACACAGAAGATGGCCAAACTTATTATATCGAGTAAGTACTTGCTCACTGTTATTGTTAAGGTTCTGAGGTCCCTAGAGGGATTTTGGATACCTCATTGGCTTTCATCTTCCAGTTTAAATTACATTAAAGAAACTCATTAAAGGTGAAATGTTAAGGTTTTCATATTTTTATACGCCCGCCAAAAGGCGGACGTATTATGTGATGGCGGTTTCCGTCCGTCTGTCCGTGTGTCCGTCTGTCCGTCCCCCGTGTCCGGTCTATATCTGGGACAGTTTTCTATCTACAGTTCTAATTTTTGGTGAGTGGATACCCTACGGGGAGACGATGTGTCGCGTACCAAAATGCAGGTCAAGGTCAGAGGTCAAAGGTCACTGGCCTAAAAAACAGGAAATCACTGAAGAGTTCATGTCCGGTCTATATCTGTGAACTTTTTTTATCCACAGTTGCAATTTTTTGTAAGTGGATACGCTAGGTGGAGACGATGTGTCGCGTATCAAAATTGAGGTCGAGGTCAGAGGTCAAAGATCACTGTTGCCTAAAATCAGGAAACCATTGATCATTGACAGTTTTCTATCTACAGTTCTAATTTTTGGTGAGTGGATGCCCAAGGGGGGAACGATGGGTTGCATACGAAATGTAGGTCGAGGTCAGAGGTCAAAGGTCAGTGTGACGGAAAAATCAGGAAATCATCAAAAATTACTAATTTTTTGTGAGTGGATTCAATAGGGGGAAATGAGGTGTCGCATACCAAAATATAGGTCAAGGTCAAAGGTCACTGACCCAAAAATCAGGAAATTATTAAAAATAACATTTTTTTGTGTGAGTAGATACATTAGGGGGACACAATGTGTCACATATCAAAATGTAGGTCAAGGTCAAAGGTCAAGGTCACTGTGACCCCAAAATCATGAAATTGTTAAAAATCATGATTTTTTGAGTTCATTGAGAAATTACGGGTAGCTGTTCTGTCATGTACCAAAATTTAGATCCAGGTCAATAGTCAAGATCACTATGACACCAGAATCAAGGTCAAAGGTCAGTGTGACCTAAAAATCAGGAAATCATTAAAAATTACTAATATTTGGTGAGTGGATTCAATAGGGGGAAATGAAGTGTGGCATACTAAAAATTAGGTCAAGGTCAAAGGTCACTGTGACCCCAAAATCAGGAAATTATTAAAAATAACATTTTTTTTGTTTCAGTAGATACATTAGGGGGACATGTGTCACATACCAAAATGTAGGTCAACGGTCAAGGTCACTGAGACCCCAAAATGGTGATTTTTTGTGTCTTTTGAGAAGAAATTACGGGGAGATGGTTTGTCATGTACCAAATTTAGGTCAAGGTCAATAGTCAAGGTCACTGTGACTCCAGAATCAAGAAATCTTTAAAACTTACTTTGTTTTGTGTCCGTAGATTCATTAGGGGGACATGATGTGTCACATACCAAATTGTAGGTCAAGGCCGAACGTCAAGGTCACTGTGACCCCCAAAATCATGAAATTCATAAAAATCATGATTTTTTTGTGGTACATTGACGGAAGACGAAGTGTCGTGTACCAAAATTTAGGTCAAGGTCAAAGGTCAAGGTAACTGTGACCCCAAAATCAGGAAATCACATTTTTATATGCCTGTCGAAGACGAGGTCATGTAATGCGATGTTGCGTTCTGTCCATTCATCCATTAACATTTGTTGTCCATGCGATATCTCTAGTCTCAAGGTATGGGATGGTACCAAACTTTGAGTATACCTTGCTCGCATGGCAAAGAGGAGCCATACATTTTGAGATCAATTTGTCCAAGGTCAAGGTCACAGTCCTTCAAAACTGAATCAAGTTTAGCTGACCATATGTGTTAGGTTGCAATATTCAGAGTTTTCTCCCCTACATGTATATGGCATTCGTCCATATTTGAAACTGCTACATTTAGGTAAACTGTTGTGAAATAATTACCATACATTTAGTAATTTAACGGGGAGAGGGGTCCTTTATGAACTTCATACCTCTTTATTAACTCAAGAACAAGGTTTACTTCAGTTTCTTCTTCCTTCATGAAAAATTATCTCGTCTGAAAGGAATCCATTTGCAGGAAAACTACTATTTTCGTGTTTGACTATTGTCGATTTCATTGTGGGATATGTGAGCTCTCGGGTCTTGCTTCAAGGTCAACTAGTTACCAAAACTTAAGCTCGTTAGTTTATCATTCCATATAAGATGTTATATATGTTACATTCTCAGAAGCACAAAATTGTAGGCTAGCTACCAATTGGAATCAAGGCTGTCAAACAACCTTGAAATTTGGACCAATGTAATTCCAGATACACTGGCCCCTTGGGCTCTTGTTCTTTTTATACGCCCGCCCAAAAGGCGGTCGTATTATGGGATGGCGGTTTCCGTCCGTCTGTCCGTCTGTCCGTCTGTCCGGTTCTCGTGTCCGGTCTATATCTGGGACAGTTTCCTATTCACAGCTCCAATTTTTGGTGAGTGGATACCCTACGGGGAGACGATGTGTCGCGTACCAAAATGAAGGTCAAGGTCACAGGTTAAAGGTCACTGGCATAAAAAACAGGAAATCACTGAAGTGTTCGTGTCCGGTCTATATCTGTGAACGTTTTATATCCACAGTTGCAATTTTTGGTGAGTGGATGCGCCAGGTGGAGACGATGTGTCGCGTACCAAAATTAAGGTCGAGGTCAGAGGTCAAAGGTCACTGTTGTCAAAAATCAGGAAATCATTGATCGTTGTTAGTTTTCTATCTACAGTTCTAATTTTTGGTGAGTGGATGCCCTAGGGGGGAACGATGTGTTGCATATTAAATGTAGGTCAAGGTCAGAGGTCAAAGGTCCGTGTGATCAAAAAATCAGGAAATCGTTAAAAATTTCTAATTTTTTGTGAGTGGATTCAATAGGCGGAAATGAAGTGATGCATACCAAAAATTAGGTCAAGGTCAAAGGTCACTGACCCCAAAATTAGGAAATTATTAAAAATAACATTTTTTGTGTCAGTAGATACATTAAGGAGACACAATGAGTCACATACCAAAATGTAGGTCAAGGTCACTATGACCCAAAAATCGTGAAATTGTTAAAAATCATGATTTTTTGTGTCCATTGAGAAATTGAGGGGAGACGGTTTGCCATGTACCAAAATTTAGCCCAAGGTCAAGGTCACTGTGACCCCAAAATCAGGAAATCATTAAAAATCATGATTTTTTGTGTGCATTGATAGATTGAGGGAAGACGATGTGTTGTGTATCAAAATTGAGGTCAAGGTCAAAGGTCAAGGTCACTGTGACCCCAAAATCAAGAAATCATTAAAAGTCACATTTTCATATGCCTGTCGAAGACGAGGTCATGTAATGCGATGTTGAGTTCTGTCCATTCATCCGTTAACATTTATTGTCCATGCGATAGCTCTAGTTTCAAGGTATGGATTGGTACCAAACTTTGAGTATACCTTACTCGCATGGCAAAGTGGAGCCATACATATGAGATCAATTTGTCAAAGGTCTAGGTCGCAGTCCCCAAAACTGAATCAAGCTTAGCTGACTAAATGTGTTGGAATATCGTTGGAATATTCAAAAGTCTTTCCCCTCCATTTATATGATATTGTCCTGTTGAGTTGTCTCCCATGTTTGAAACGCTTCATTTAGTTAAACTGTTGTGAAATAAAAACCATACATTTACTAATTTAACGGGGAAAGGAGTCCTTTATGAACTTCACACCTGTTTATTAACTCAGGAACAAAGGTTTACTTCATCACTTTCTTCTTCATTCACGAAAAATTATCTCATCTGAAAGGAATCCATTTGCAGGGAAACTGCTATTTTCTTGTGTTTGACTATTGTCGATTTCAGTGTGGGATATGTGAGCTCTCAGCTCTTGCTTCAAGGTCAACCAGTTACCAAGAGTTCAGCTCATTTTAGTTTATCATTCAATATAAGATGTGATATATGTTGCATTCTCATAAGCAAAAAATTGTAGACCTTTCTCTGGATTGCTAGATCAATTGGAATCAAGGCTATTAAACAATCTTGAAATTTGAACCAATGTAATTCCAGATATACGGGCGTATATTGAAGCCCCTTGGGCTCTTGTTATATTCATCATGGGTCATTTAATGATAGGAATATCAGTCTAACTACTTCATTTGGTTTTATTATCTCGCCTTACGAAGTAAAGGGGAGATATTGGGAGAGGGGGAGAGAGGATGTCGTCGTCGGTGTCGGTGTCCCCTGCCTGGAAATGAATGGGTTTTTGGTTTAGCAACTTAAAAAAAAATCTAGAAAAATTAGAAATAAATATAGAAAAAATAAAAAAAATATGGGGGGTGGGTATGCCACCTGGGGGTACTACCCCTGGGGTGCTCTAATGTTAAAATCCCTATGAATGAGTTTTGCGTTTAGCTGAAGTGCACATGTACATCTGTACTTGGAAAGTTTCTTGCAGTTGTCAGCTTTCATTGGATGATTATGAAACTTGGTACACATGTTTCTTATGATTAGAGGATGTACCTGTGCTATTTTTGAGAAGAAATATTAATTTTTCTCCAAATTATGACAAATGAATGAGTTTTCTGTTTAGGTAAATTGTACATGTAGGCCTCTACATGTAAACATATACATGTACATGGTAAGTTTGCTCCAGTTGTCAGCTGTCATTGGACATTGGATGATTATGAAACTTGGTACACATGTTTCTTATGATTAGAGGATGTACCTGTGCTATTTTTGAGAAGAAATATTAATTTTTCTCCAAATTATGACAAATGAATGAGTTTTCTGTTTAGGTCAATTGTACATGTAGAGGCACATATACATGTACATGGTAAGTTTGCTCCAGTTGTCAGCTGTCATTGGATGATTATGAAACTTGGTACACATGTTTCTTATGATAAGAGGATGTACCTGTGCTATTTTTGAGAAGAAATATTAATTTTTTTGCCATTAATTATGGCAAATGAATGAGTTTTCTGTTTAGGTAAATTGTACATGTAGGCTTCTACATGATAAGTTTGCTGCAGTTGTCAGCTCTCATTGGATGATTACGAAACTTCATACACATGTTTCTTATGATTGGAGTATGTACTTGTGCTATTTTTTAGATGAAATATTAATTTTTCTCCAAATTATGGGAAATGATTGAGTTTTGCATTTAGCTGAAGTGCACATGACTACCATCACTACCACCACTAACATCCTACCTTCACTACCATCCATATCACTACTACCATCCCTAACATCCTACCATCACTATCATTCCATATGGACCCTCAGTGGCTGAGTGGTCTAGGGTGCTTCGCTGGTGACCGCTAGCCTCACACTGCTGCACCGGCACGGGTTCGAACTTCCATGTGTGGAAGATTGTCAGTTACTTGCCAACGGGCGGTGGTTCTCTCCGGGCACTCCGGCTTCCTCCACCAACCAAACTGACTGTCACCATATGAGTGAAACAACCTTGAGCGTGACATTAAACCAAATCCCCCTCCCCTACCATCCATACCATCACTACCATACTGATCATCACTACCATCCCTACTATCATTACCATCCATATCATCCCTGCCATCACTACCATTCCAACCATCACTGCCATCCCAACCATCACTACCAGTCATACCCTTCCAACCATCATTGCCATCCCAACCATCACTACCATCGGATCCCTACTATCGCTATCATCCATACTATCACTACCATCCCTACTATCACTTACATCCTACCATCCATGTCATCCCTGCCATCACTGCAATCCCAACCATCACTACCATCGGATCCCTACTATCATTATCATCCATACCATCCTACCATCACTACTATCACTTACATCCTACCATCCATGTCATCCCTGCCATCACTACAATCCCATCACTACCATCCTACCATCACTACCATCCATACCATAACTACCATCCATACCATAACTACCATTCCTACCATCACTACTATCACTACCATCCATACCATCCATACCATCACATCCATACCATCACTACCATCCATACCATCACTACCATTCCTACCATCGCTACCATCCATACCATCACTACCATTCCTACCATCACTACCATCCATACCATCACTACCATCCATACCATCACTACCATCCATACCATCACTACCATTCCTACCATCACTACCATCCATGCCATCACTACCATCCATACCATCACTACCATCACTACCATCATACCATCACTACCATCCATACCATCACTACCATCCATACCATCACTACCATCCATACCATCACATCCATACCATCCATACCATCACTACCATCCATACCATTCCTACCTTCACTACCATCCATACCATCACTACCATCCATACCATCACTACCATTCCTATCATCCATACCATCACTACCATCCATACCATTCCTACCATCACTACCATCCATACCATCCATACCATAACTACCATTCCTACCATCACTATCATCCATACCATCACTACCATCCATACCATCACTACCATCCATACCAACCATACCAACCATACCATCACTACCATCAATACCATCCATACCATCACTACCATCCATACCATCACTACCATCCATACCATGATGGTGATGGTAGTAATCCCACTTGGGACTGGACTATCCAGCAGTAATCCCACAGAGGACTATCCATCAGTAATAACATGGGACTGGTCCACCCAGCAGTAATCTCACACTGGAATGCCCTATGTACCAGTAATCCGACCGCACTGACCTATCCATCCTACATGGGATTAACTTTTGCCAGTAATCCCACATGGGACTGATGTTATTGTCTGTACCAGATAATCTATTCCAGACATTATTGTCTGTACCACATCACTTATTCCAGACCTTATTGTTTGCTCTACATGTATGCTTTCAATACTGCTGCACCTTTGGCGGATGACCCCGCAAGGCGAGATGTTGGGGTTCTCAGAACGCTTGTTTGAAGTATTTTGTCTCCTGGTAGCTCTTGAAAAGGGCTTCGAAAATTGGTTTCTCAAGCCTGGCCGATTTCAGAAATGAAATCCGCATCGCTTATCTGCCCTTGTTTGACGCTGGATTGTGACGTTAAGTCTCAGGGCTGCTGGTCTGACGTGATGGCACAATCAAGGAAAGATAAGCGATGACGTTTTGCAAATCTGAATTCAGCTGGGCAAGATAATTCAAATTATCAAAGTTGATAAACTGGTATTTCTATCATTATTCAACCTATATTAAATGTAGAACGGAGAATTCAAAAACCTTTGCATTTCACCTTAAAGACAAGATATATTTATCACGGAACCTATTTATTCAGGGAATTGAAATTTCACTATAATTTTGTTCTCGTGTTCACTATAACTGAATTATTCAAATTTTAATGAGCTACAGTGAAACCTGTGTAAACCGACCATCAGGGAGTGAAATTTGCAACCATAAAATCAGGGTGAACAAATCATTTACAGGAAGTCGTTGCTTTTGTTTAAGCGGAAGTGATCACTTTCGCTCCCTTTAGTTCCTCTCAATTAAATTTCATGGGCATGGGAGTGAAAAAAAAAAAAACTCCTGTCAATGATGGCAATCATAACGCATATCACTCTTCTCATCACCCAAATCACTCTTCTAATAATTGTCTAGAAGAGCTGTTTTGAGCTCTCCTGTTTTCAAACAAGAAGTACTGGGATGTTTTACAACTTGGTTCAGATCTATCGGATAATCCATTACATGTATTTCTTTGTTATTTTAGCGATTTTGGGGGGATGATCAAATTTATTAAAATGCCTAAATTTATCCACAAAATTAGGGTGATTGAATTTTAATGGGGCGATTGAATCTTTAGAGGATCAGTTGTAGCATATGGCAAACCCGCTGATAATTCAGTGACCTCATTAAAATTCAATCAATTCTGTTGTTTGGACAAAATTCAGTCGGGTGTTTATAATAAATTATAACCTTCAAAAATTATTAGAATAACAAAGAAATAATGAATGATCTGCACGATTTTTAACCTTACTTATTGATAGGGTACTTATTGATAAACTTGCTGATCTAATAAATTTTATCGCCCCTTGATTTTTGAGGAAGGAAAGTTCACCTCCAGTGATCGAATCATCAGGGGATTTACCATGACTGCCCATTTGTGTTTGGTCCTGTTACAGAACATATATATTCAAACCAAATTTATTTTACTATTTTTTTGACGGACAGCTCATTGTTCTGATATTATATATTTATAATAATATGCATCTTATCATTTCCTTCTCCAAGTTCAAGGGGGAAGTTTGATAGAATTAAAGCTTGAAACACCATTGTTCAGAATGTTGTAAGATTTCCCGGATCATCCGGTCAGTGTCTCCCCGTCCCAATTTTATATTTCCTTATTATTTTACAGTCATGATACAGAAACTACGCACTGGTTGGATCCACGTCTTACCAAACTACAGAAAACAAAAGCAGACGAATGCTCAGAAGATGGTATGTACAATGAATCTATGTTATTTTCTTTCTCTTACTGAATAATTTTTATTGAATAATTTCTACTGAAGAAATTAAATAATTTGTTACGTGTTTGACATGATGTCAGACATGGACATCAGACTGCTTGTAGACCTGCAAACATGACAATTTACTCTTCATAGACAAGGGAGACAACAATGGCATGACTACATGTATCCTCATAAATTCACTTAGGCTCTGAAAAACAACACAGACTTGGACTCTATCTGAAGACTGCACTTACAATGTACATGAACACCAATGATAATGATATTTCCAGGCCTTCAAGTGCCTCCTATATTTCCTATATTTCTTATATTTTTGAGTCATTCCTATATTTTCCTATCTTGTACTCAAAACCTCCTAATTTCCTATATTTTGAGTCAAACTGACATGAGGAAATACATTTCAGAATTTTTTTTCCGCCTCGCTTCGCGCAGCAAATATGAAAACATTTCAATCTTTCTATGCTGAATCGAACAACAGAACAGGTTACCTGAAAAAGACCACCACTATGACCGCATTCAGTGAAAGTAATTTGATTAAACACCAGACAACTACCAAGTTTGGAACATACAATGTAGTACAGACCTGTCTTACACTCCTTTATTTCCTATATTTCCCTATATTTTATTCAGAAAATTTCTATATTTTTGCAAATTTCCTCCTATATTTTCACTGTGAGCCACTTGCAGGCCTGTATTTCTGTAAATATGAGTGCACCTGTATTCTTCAGTATTCCAGAGTACCCATTGAACCACCGTCCATCGCCCACAATCCCTCCCACATCCAACATGTCTGATCTCACGCCTGGGGCAATGCAGTTAAGATTACTTCTTTGTACTTTGTACAAATAAATATATGTGAATTAGTGATTACGCCATATATAATTTTCCGTTTGAGCTTAAGGCTGAGCAGTTTCTCGTTCATTTATTTTGATTGAATGAGTGAGTTAAGTTTTAATGTCGCATTCAGCGCTATTTTAGCCATACAGCGATGATATAACTAACTATGATATGATTAACTGGACATGTGTGACGAGCCATAGAGAAAATTAATCTTCCCCTTGTGGCAGCAGACATTTTACAAACTCTTGCTGCCCGCCTAATTAGGCTCTTCATTTATTTTGTGTGCATAGCAGTGATTGTGGGTTATTCAATATCTTTGATAATTAAAATTTTGCCATGATTTGCTCGAAATACAGAAATTTTTTGTTTCTGGGGTGGAGTAAGCTAGTGTGTATTGTCTCATGACATGTTCCAGTTCCTTTATCTGTATCTTGTTATATTATTCCACCTCTGCCAGACCTTGTAGCACTTGGTCAAGTTTCCCCATCATCATCATCTTCTCATGTGGTCTAAGTGTTTATCCCACACTGGTCAGTTTGTGTGGTCAACGTAAACAAACCTGGGCAAACCACCAGAAGCTTTGCTCTCTCAGGACTCTGGTTTCTTTATTTGTCTAAAAGTGTCTAACTCAGGGATACATGTTATCAAACTGCTGTCAACAAATCACAGCTTTCCAGTGTGGCCTGGTCTGACCACATGTTCTCTTGGTTCATGTTACATGACTATTGCAGACTTCTCACAGTCAATATTGGTGAGATAAATTGGTTTGGGATTCTTTTTGTATATTTGACTCAAGTTAGTTGAGCATTTAAACTTAAAATACATACGTATTATTTAGGGAAAATATACACACATACTTTATTTAATGTCAGAAATTTGATCAGGACACTTTTAAAAAAACTCCTGTACTAATGACATATATACATTTTAATCAGGACTGTGACGTTTTATCCTGTCGGATGGTGAATGTCATTTTACAGAATAAAAACTTCCTGAATAAAATTTCCTGGAAATAATACCTGCAACCAGTGACCACAAAGTGGTTGAGCTACAGGTACCCTGCAACTACCAATAGCAGGACTCGCAAAATATTTTACAATGTACATGTAGTAATTATTAGGCTTCCGACCAAAGTCGGAAGACTTCTTATTATTGTTCGGATTATTATTCTTATTATTCTTTTTATTCTTATTCTTCTCCGTGATTTTGTGACTGCTAAATGTCAGCAACCACCCGGCCGATCATGCTCATACTTCACACACATGTTAGACATGTGGAGATCTAGTGCATATTGAAAATTGGTTGTGATTGGTCGAAGGGTTCAGCGGCCATCTTGGATTTACCCCGTTTTCAGAAAAATCTTCAAAACCCTACTCCTGTGGAACCATTCGACTAATCAATACGAAACATGGTACACATAATCAATGGGTCGGGGTCTTTGAAACTCAATAAGAGAAGTTGCTCCGTAAAACAAAATGGCCGCCAGCGGCCAATCAAAATGACCGAATTTTTAAGTAACTGATTTGGACGGGCAAAGTGACAAAATATATGTTATATGATATGGAGAT
>JAVTVY010026409.1:0-11598 GCA_036873755.1 Hanleya hanleyi | reverse complement strand
CATTTTTAATCGAAAATTTGCTGTCTTCCTACTACTCAGCTGGCTAGCTATAGAATACCATAGCTAATTTCGAGGCCAGTGGCCGAACTCTGTAAATTGTAACTCGTCCTAAACTTTCGTCGATCTGACCACGGATCCGTCTCTGAGCCGTTTCAATGGAATTCGTACGATAATTATATGTATAAAGAACTGTTCTTGGTCAGAAAGTTGTCCATGATCAATCGCCCTTTCAAAAAATGTCCGTCCAAATACAACTTGTTTACGATATAACCGTTGTGACATCATGTATCCAGTCTCACTACCGAATAAGCCGCCATAATGCCTGTCTTGTCGAGGCTAATGACGAATGACTCACTAACATACGGGTCATTTTTGTAAACATATCACGTGATATATCATGAAACAAGTTCAACTGAAGCAATTATGGCAGCTGTGAAAAGTTAAAAAAAATGAACACGGGTATTGAGCGACGAGAGTGTAAACGATTTAGTTGGATATATATTTTTTCGACGGGTATGTAAAGATATTCAATTTGCGGGTCATTATCAACTCTTTATTGGGACGAAATAGGTGTGAATTTCGTACAATAGAGGCATTCGGAAGATAGCTTCAGCATAACCCCTGTCACTGTAAAAAATTAGCTCGACGGGAGAGTGACATTTCTGCCTCTACCAGCTGGCTACCTGATTCAACTATAGCTTCATTTATAAACCACAACTAGCACGAAATTTAGATACCGGTAGTCCTAATGTATAAAGATATAATATTCGGGTATATCTGAGTTTACTCACATTGCTGAATGGTGACTACATTCTAATTGGTGAATTCGCGATAATACGTGCGATGCCGTGAGTGCTCATCGTGTGACGCGACACGTAAAATAAAAGTTTTTGCAATGTTTTTTGGAGAAAAAAGATACCTTCCGAAACGATGACACTACTGTGATGTCATCAGGCCAGCCAGTCAAATCGTGTTTTCATCTTTTAACACAAATTCTATTGTGTGGGAAGTTTCCGCTTTTCAGCCCAGGGGGAAACGAATACATTTAGCGCCCTCACCACACCCCGCTCGCTCTCGCCTCACCTTCAGTAGACTGCGATTTTCCCAATCGACTATCTCGGTTCCACGCCTGTAATAATAATGATATATATTTCAGGTAAACTGACATACCATAAATTCACAACTGAGACATCGCAGTCGTGTTAGCAGAAACTTTAAGTGAACTTCAATTCACGAAATTACCGTACTCAAAACGTTCAACGCTTTCTGATAAGGGACAAGACCACTATTAAAAAGGCAGCCTCTGCCAGAGAAGTGAATTGTTTTTAATATTTCTGTTGCGAGGAATAGTTGAAGGCCAGTGGTAGGTGATTGGAGTATGATATGTGTTTGGTTCCGCTATGAGTTTGATTTTAACTCAAGGCATAATAAGGAGTTGCTAAGAGGGACGATTTGGGTGCCTGTGCACCGCTTTCTGAAAGCAGAGAAAAGAAGCCAACATTATGACGTCATTTGTAGGAGCGCGCATAACTCAAAATTTCGATGGGCTACCCCCGTCAAGAAGCCTGTCCGGGTGTAGCACTTGAATAAAAGTACTTCTTGCCGAAATATCGGAGTCTAGACTTAATTAATGAATCGAGGAGATGCAATTACGTTAACAGTTTTTAACATTGCCGCCAATGTAAATTGTAATCGCGGTCCGACCCCATAATACTTGGTGGACAGCGTCCAAGAGTAGTCTCCCTTTCACTAGCACTGTCGGTTGATAACGACAGGAGTGCTTATTCACAATAGTTTTAATGGCAGATATGCAAGAATGTTACGGGTAGACTAAGTGATATTCACAAAACCATACTTTCCTGAAGTATACGAGTATCAAATTACATGTACATGATAATTTAGTTTAAAACGTGTAAGTCTGGATGAAAATTATCATTCCCTAGAATATAACATATTTTGATAATTCCTTGTGGTAAAAATGGCAAGAACAATTAAAGGAAAAATTATAGTAAGAATCCATATAGGTACCGGTCTCTGCGAGTTCGAACATTTTGAATGCATCCATGCTTCTTCCATAAATTTGTAAAATTCATGTTCTCAGAATGATAAAGTAGGCCTATTATTGCAGGACAGCTTGTACTGTCAGTGTCATTTCACATCTAGTTTTCGAATTCCAGAAGAAACTTCGTTAGAAACTAACTTACACCCACGATTAGAAATTAGCCGAGATTGGTCAAAATAATAGAGAGTAGAACTTAGCAGATAGTACAAAAATCCGTATTAATCTCAAAGCGCAAGTTTGCTGTAATTCGGACTAAACATATGGGTGATGGAGCTATGCCCCCCCCCCCCCCATCACTCCGTAAATATATATTTATCTTAATCCTTGGGCTGAACGGCTAAAGCGTGCCACAATATTTCAAGCTTTAAGCTTTAAAAGAAAATGTAAAAAAAATCCAATATGGTCACTCTGCATGATGACGTCACACTGACGCCATAATAAAAAAAAAAACATTTCTTTGGTCCATTTTTCGATCAGATCTTCCGGATTTTTTATTTATGCTACTAGGAAATAATTTGGCATGTTTGATGTGAAATAAATTAATTGTGCACAAGAAGACAAAAAGTTGGAAAACAAGGAAACGTAACTTTTTAGTCACACCCTCGTTGTCGCCAATTTGAATTTACCCATGTTTCTCTGATTAGAGAGGTCTGCAAATAGGCTCAAAATGACTCCAATATTATAAGCTATAAAATCACAGAGTGCAGATAGCACGAAAAGTTATGGAAAAGGCGAATAACTGAACAAGATCCCCACAAATCCACATTTTTTTTAAGGAATGGTGGGCTCGTAGACAATCTTTTCGCTGTGGATAATTGCTCTAGTAATGACGCAGTGAAGGATATATATCCATTCAAATATATCACTGGGTTTGAAGGAAACAATAGGTGGCCCTAAATGGCACATCATATTCAGGCCCATATCTCTATAAAGTGAGGTGGGCATTCATGTCGACATATTGTGACTGATAGGCTTGATATATGGTGCAATATGGACCTTAACATACACCTGATGAAGGGACCAAAATATAAAGAACCGAAGAATATCAGTCTCATGGCCGACCAAAATATAGTAATAGCGCAATTGAACAGTACGTTGTTGAGTGGTAGGAAAAGAAAAGAGAAAAAGTAGAGCCTACAGTACTCGCTGATCTGTTGCGCGTTGTGAAAAGTAGGGTTGTCGATACTACCCACCACATCGACAGAAGTAGATCAAGGTCACGTGATGCCACGGAGATCCAAGGACAAGTTAACTTTAAATAAAATCTTTCGGGTTGCGTTTCGTAAATTGTGGGGGGTTTTTTCCGGCTGAATATTGAACGAAGAACTAGACGCTTGTGTTGCTGACAGGAAATACAATCAACTCTGTCAACAAAGAAACATTCCAAGACGATTATCATTGCTACGGATTAGTTCAAGCACTTCAATTTCAGGATAATAAATTTAGCAAGCATCAATTTCGTATATTCGAAAGTGTTTCATAATCACAGAAAACAAAGTCTGAACATTCCACGAGAACTATGGCAGACATTCCTCTTTAATAATATCTAGGTGAAATTTGGAAACACAATATATCAACAGCATATAAGTATTTCGGTGGGGACTAACTGTATACCCATTTTGGCTGACCTAAAGCTATTCTCTTATGAATATGACTCTATGCTAACGCTTTCAAAAACCGACACTCACTTCAAAACCTGTTCCTCCTCATTCACCAAACGCTATATAGACTATCTATCTTATCATTGAATAATCGATATACCAATGACGCAGTGAATGATAAATATCCACCCTCACTGAATTTAAAGGAAACTACAGATAGCCCTAATGGCACATCATATTTATACCTGTATCTCTATAAAAATGAAGCGGGTCTTCTCTCTCGTCGATTTTACGACAAGAGAGATGATTAAAATTTCGACATCGTAAAATATCCCTCTCTGGAAGGTAAATATCCCGGTGGGATCTGCATATGGAGTATGTAGCAATTGCTAGATCCTGTGTTAAATGTGACGATTTTAATCAACGCCAGAAAATACTATTGCGGAAACTTATAAAACAGTGCTATACCACCAAATCTCCACTCGAAGTTTCTCAAATTTAGCGATAAATATCGGACGCTGATAGGCCTAGTAAAATACGAGTGTAGGGTGCAAGATCTATGGCGTTACGTTTCGTGTTGTGTCTAATTCCGCTTGAACTAATTTACTTCAAGACACTCATGATGTTCATATGAGCATCCATTGATTGAGATACATCATTCTCTAGATAACGACTTCATAACGAAAATCATATGGAATACAAATACTGATCAGCGATACGGATTTGATATTTTTGGAACATAATGATGTCTTGCTGGAACCATTGAATACTTTTGATCGCTTCTCTCTTGCATGTCTATGTTTATGTATACTATGTTTTTGTTTGAATTTGGTGCTAATGCTGTCATGAATTAGGTCTTGGGTTATGGACGCGGAAATACTTCAATGAAAGACGGCTGAATATTGAATGATGGACTAGACTAATCAATCCCTGTACAGAAGTCAGAGGGTAGCTCTTACATCCTACACTTGATAATAAACCCGCCTGCCAGATCACGAAATAGGTCGCAATGTCAATTTGAGGTCGAATTTGGCGTTTTCGCGAATGCTCGAATTCGTGATTGTACTTTATGTGATTCCATACCCAGGTATTCTGACAATGTTTATGGCTATAAAATTGTAGTTTAGTTGTAGTTGTGGTTTCCAAACCTGCAAAATCATATGTTTTCTTGAAGTATCAGACTGGAAAAAATTGTGAGATTCAAGATTCAAGATTCAAATTTTATTGTACAGACACCAGCAATGCAGCAGAGTACAAAACATGAAATAAAGATGACCACATTTAACAGTTGAACAGCAATATAACAATATGATCATAATACTCATAATATGACTAGAAGTATATATACATATAGTAATCTAAATACTGTACGTACGCAAAACACTGGACCTTAAGTTTTGCTTTGTTCATTAAACCACAAAAAGATGGTAGAGCAGATTTGCCCAGTCAGTCTTGTGTCCTGGCAAGACATTATAAAAACAAACTTTTCATTATGTGTCCAGTTCGCGAATGCTGGATAAAGTGATGTAATTGCCTCAAATAATATGACCCTACTTGACGTAAATTTATTACAAAAGATCACGAAGTGGATTTCATCCTCAACAGTGAGACATGTACTACATAGCCGTTGTTCGACCGGAGTTTTTGGTCTTGTATGTCTACCGACTTCTATTGCTAACTTGTGGTCGCTCAATCTGAATTTTGAAAAACATTTTCTCACTTCTAAAGACCTACACAATGATAAATATGGTTCGTATGAGATGTTAAATTTAAAGAGACGATACGACCGCATCTTGTTATTAACGCCTGGCTGCAGTTGATCTTGGACTGATAGTGTGAATAGTTTATTAACATAATTATCTAATGAGGACTGAAGAAAACTGCAATGTACGCTTTCCACGTTGCAAATATTTAATTTATCTTGCAAAAACTGTTTGAGTTTAAATAGCCAACCAACTTTCTTGTTAGACAATGCAATTTGTTCCTGTAATGCGTGGTGAGTAAGTCTATCACCCTCTTGTTGTATATATTTGAGGTATTTAACGGACCTCATAGCAATATCATATATAAGGGGCTTGATACCCAATTCGGCTCGAACGCCCCAGTTGTGTGTACCCTTATTCACTTGTAATAGCCGTTTATGATATTTGTTTTGGACCTTTTCAAAAGGGGTAGTGTCAAAATTTTTGTAAAGAAGCGCATCCACCCCCCAGATCTCCGATGCATATAGAAGAACAGGTTTCACAAGAGACTGATAAAGTAGGCATGCGGTTCTAACCGGCACATTTTTATCATTTAGATTATTAATAAGAGCGTATGATGCTCTAGAACCCTTTTGACTCAAATGTAAAATATTCTGTCTGAAATGTCCTGTTCGAGAAAATACCACGCCCAAATATGTATATTCGTTAGCTATGTCCAAGATAGAGTTTCCAAAAGTCCACTGGATGTTGTAGGAGCTATTGAAAGGACCCTTCTTAAATATAACGACTTTGGTTTTGGAGAGGTTTACCTCCAAACCGTTATCTTCACAATATTTATGTAGTTGATTAAGCGACACTTGTAAGCCAGTTTGGGATTCGGACAACAATAGCAGATCGTCTGCAAAGAGCAGGTGCGAAAGCATATAGTTATTTAGATTAACTGGTACAGATCTCTCGTCGAAACGTTTTGTTATGTCGTCAATAAATATACTGAATAGTGTTGGAGAAAGACTGCAACCTTGTCTCACTCCAACCTCACTTCTAAATGGCATAGACACCTGATTATTTACCTTAAGACGGTACGACATATCACGATATAGTGTTGTTATTAGGTCCAAGACTTTGCCTGTAATACCCTTTTCTCTAAGTTTTGTAAACAATATATTTCTGTCCACCGAATCGAATGCTTTACGAAAATCTATAAAACAGGTATAAAGTGGCTTCTTATGGTTAGCATATTTTTCGATGATCGTTCTTAAAGTGAATATATTATCAGTTGATCGATAACCCTGTCGAAATCCAGTCTGGTTAGGGCTTATCCCTTCAATGTCGGTTAGGTGATCGGCAATGCGTCTGTTTAAAATTTTAGTGAAAAGTTTTCCAAGAGAGTTACCGATGGCTATTCCCCTGTAATTATCTGGATCGGACTTGCTGCCTTTTTTATGTAGCGGTAATATGGTAGATGTACGCCATGCTTCCGGAAAATGGCCCGTGTCCAGAATTAAGTTAAATAGACGGGTCGTATGATCAATGGCGAATGGTAGGACACCTTTAAGAAGCTCATTACTGATTTCATCTTCGCCTGGGCTCTTATTATTGCCTAATAATTGTAGAGCGTCTAGTATTTCTGTAGCTGTTATTTTGGTGTTTAACGTGACATTGATAGCGGGGTCTTCGACATGTTGTTCGTTACAGTTTGCAGATTCCGTCAAATGCGGTTTACCTAACAAGTTAATAAAATGATTCGCGAGTAACTGACTGTCAATAGGGATTTCTGCTGTTTGCTTTTGGTTACCTCCTAATTCCTTTAAAAGCCGCCAGTAGTAAGATGCGTCGTTTTCCTGAGCGTCTTGTAATTTATCTATAAGATTTTGATAATACTCGGACTTCTTTTTCCGAACCATTTTTTTATATTCTTTCTTAGCCTTGTAGTAGGATTGTTTACGGTCCAGCGTATTTTCCTCGTTATAGGACATGTATCGGCTCTTCATATTATGTTTAGCATTTTTACAATCCCGATTGAACCATTTGTTTTTTTTAGATGCTTTGTTGACATTGACTTGAACAGTAGCCTTAGCATTAAGGAAATGTAAGATGTTAGTGAAGTCTGTTAGACTTTGATGTGCGCCGGCACTACTAACAGGATATGGCCGCATTATAAAGTTGTCAAATAATTTTCTTGACTCTCCGCTTTTTAACTCCTGTTTAATTTTGTCTGGGCTTGTTTTGTTCCATTTTCTTTTAAGCCTGATTTTGTTATATTTCACTGTTGTCTCGAACTGCTGCTTAACTGGAATTACTTTAAGTTGTAATAGGGAGAACAGTTGACAATGATCCGATAAATGTACTAAAGGGAATACATGGAAATATTTAACATAATTTATGAGCTGTTCAGACACAATAATGTAATCGTTGGTGCTTCTACCATTATACGTGTGACAGGTAAATTTACCAAATTCGTCACCTACGGTTCTACCGTTCAATATAAGAAGTTTGTTATCAGTGATGTGTTCCATTAATTTACGCCCGAAACTATTGACAGTTTGATCCCGGGAGTGTCTTCCAGTGTGAACTGAGTTGAATGCATCATCGGGGAGATCTGGGAGATGTTTTGACCAGTGTGTAGATAGTATTAGTTCGCTAAGTGAACCGATCCTTGAATTAAAATCCCCACCTAGCATTATGTGACCTTTGTTATTAAATTTACTAAAAACGTAGTCTAGTTCCTCAAACGGGTCTGGACCAGAGTAATATTTCCAAAATGGAGAGTTCTCAGGACGTATGTAAACAATACCTATATGCAAGTCGGTATTAATGTTAATACAGTGAGATGAAACCTTAATCCAAACCATAACTTCAGATACATATATTACATTAATATCGAAGAAAGATTTATACAGAACACCGATACCACCCTTTGGTCGCCGGCAAGACGAACTACAGGAATTAAAATTCTTAAATGTGTAACCTGGAATGCTAACAGCAAAATCAGAACGTTGCCAGGTTTCCGTTAAACCAATAACACTAAACTTAGTAACCGCATCATAAAAATCATGATCAGCACACTTTGCTTCGTCTAATCCCTGGATATTCCAGAACGAACAAGTAAACCAATCCATTAACTATATAGTAATACTGATCGTATCAGAAACCCTGTCACAGGCCATATTTCATATGTAATGTTTATCTTATTGAACTTGCAAAAAAGTTATATATATATGCATATAAAGATATACATACACCCATGTATACATGTACATATACACATGCGTACAACCCATATATAGAACATTATTAGCTATGTTTAGTTGCTCAACACCGGACTAACTGCTCATTTATAGACAGCACCAATGTGTGGGTACTGGTGACGACACCTTGACAGTATAACAGGTAGAGTATACGATGCACATGTACTTAAATTGACCAAATGTGCCAATAACCTGTAAAGTACGCGCCTTAAACATTTATGTCAAGCATTCCAGTGTCATCATATATCACCGTTATATGGAAAAATATTGCGTAGGTCTATATCACATCAGTTCCCATCGCCTAAAGCATGGTGGACAGATATTTAACAAGTTGCTGTATTATGGTTCGAGTATCCCCTGATGGAACTGATGCTGCAGGTAAGTTACCTGGCATTTCACTGGCCTGGGTATTTTCCCGATTGTTAGTCACATGTGTGTCCAGTTGTTGATGGGAGGGGGCACTTAAGTGGGGCCATTCGGATGGGTGTAGCTCTGTTGACACTGTGGGCGGAGATGCTGGTGGCATTCCGTAACTCCGTGGGTGTTGCCAGTGCGCCTGGTTTCCATTCCAGGCGGTCTGCGTCTGGTACTGGTTGGACGGAGATGGATTACCATAGTTGTAAGTAGGCGAAATGTAGTGTGAGGGACTAATGGTACGACTTTGACCAGAATATTGACGGTGTTCGGAGGTGTCGTTATTTGGTCGTCTGTTCGCTTGTCGGTTGGGAATGTAGCTAGTGTACAAAGTTTGCAAAATATGCTTGGCCAGAACCCCGACACCGCGTTTGTTCACGTGCACAAAATCCTGATACAGGTGAGAGTTTGGATCACCGTTAGCCTGTAAGTAGCCACCACTACTGTCGAGGATTTGTACATCTTCTGACTGACACACTAATTTTATCAAGTTATTGGTATTAAACACGGAATCGTAGAGTTTTCCTCGGGACCTAGGGGGGATGATTAGTGAAACTGTTATTTTAGCATTTGGAAACTTTGATCTGGTGCTGGCAATAACCTTGTGGACATCCGAGGAACATACATAAAAATGAATGTACGATTCATCAAAATGTGTTCCCTTGCTTAATATGGTATATTTGTGGAATTTATAGAGACGATTTCCTCTCGTAACAAACCTATGACACCTCAGACCAAAATCAAACTCGACTCTTCGCACTTCCTAATATATTGTGTCAAAATATAAAGGAGGTGTTCGCTTTTCCCCTTCAGCTTCGCTCACTCCTGGTCAGTTGTCTCGCTCCGAGCCGGTCGATATATGTGACGAAATGCTCAGGTATCTCAAAATCTTTCTTAACCCGACGAGACCAGGCTAATGCGAATTTCTGGTTCATATACTCATATACTTGAATGAAGAATAACTGCAAAACACATATTAGCACAGATCACTGCATCACCACGTATTGAGGGTCATTTTCTGAAGAAAAAAAAAGAGAATAATTTTAAGTTGCAAATTATAAACATCTACTTTAGTAGCAGAATATGAACTGAGTATGGCCATATTGTAATGACGAAATATTGAAGAATAACGTTAAATGCTGTGAACCAGGATGTTTTCGTTACTGGCCTAACGGGCCTTGACATAAGTCAACATTTACATTATTAATTTTTCGTTCATAATTAAAACATTTATCTTTCTGCTGGCCTCAGATGAAATACTCCCAGATATAAATTACTTTCTTGCCCTGCTGGATCGTCACAATATTCAACAACTGAACAAGTGTGTATGAATTTGTGTGACGACAACTATATTTACGAATTATAATAACATATTAGGGATTGTTTGTGTTAGCGGTTCGCTGTCTTTATTTCAAGTTATTATTTGACTTTGAAGAACAAAATTATGATGGGTAAAATGAGAAAACTAAAAATATTTTTTTTATGATTTGGGAATTCGAAACCAAAAAATATCTTCTTGTATCCTGTAGTCCAACATTAATCGTTCACCATCGGCCAAAGAACTGTTACTCTTTACAACTGGAGGAATGATGTGTTGAATGGCAGGGAACTGCAACAGAGCATTCCAAGCGTTTGACACATTTCGATATTATGAAAATATGACACCTTTAACCAAAACGATTTTTCAATATCATTTGTGATCAAAACCACCGAATTCGGATATCCACGACTCGTTTTAGTTGAAGATGTCATATTTTACATATGAATGGAATTCCCTTCGATGATATCACCGAAACTTGCAAAAACTAACAAATGCCCATTTTCTAACAGTCGTGATATGTTTTTAAGTTTATCTGGTCACGGTGAAAATTTGTGTTTTGAGTTGTGTTTTTACAAGTGAAAATTCTCCCGATAAATTCCTCAAAACTACCAAAATTGAAGTCTATATGGTAATTATATCCAGGCTGATACTTCAGCATGTATTCTTCAACAATAATATGATTTTGCAGGTTTTGGATTGAAAAGAAAAATCCGTTTTATTACCGTCACACAAAGGAGTATTTCTCATGTTAACGTCACATATCCTTTAAAGCAACCTGTTTTTCACATTTAACACATTGGTGTTGGTTAAATATCAATTATGCTTATCTTAGACTTTCCCGTTTGAAGAAATCTTTTAAATTCCAGTTCATCAAACATTAGTTCGGCACTGATTACCATCAGTAATGGTCAGTATATAGCTGCAAGGAAAACAGTTCCAAAATCTTTCTCTAACACGAAGTAAACCTTTTCAGGGAAAAAAAAACGCCGCTAATGAGAGTTCATGCTAATGTGACGACCGTTTTAGCAAGTTATCTGATCAGATCTCGCGAGACGAGAGATAACGATAACTATCCTCTTATCTTGTCGCATCGTTTTTATTTGTCGTAATTCGCCTTTGATGCTCGTAAAGAGATGGGGACAGCCGCCGGCTTTTTCTACACCGCCGTGTTTTGGTCTAGACGCACTCGGGCACGTCGCTTGAGCAGCTCAAGATTAGAGAGGGATGATCAACCACTATAAACGGATCA
>JAVTVY010026408.1:0-10497 GCA_036873755.1 Hanleya hanleyi | reverse complement strand
TCTAACTAGAGGGGGGCATATAGCGATCGCTTTGTCCGTCCGTCTGTCCGTCCGAATTTCTTGTCCGCGCGATATCTCGGTTAATAATTGATGGACAGGATTGAAACTTGCATGGAATGTGGCCAGTGGCTCATAGTTGTGCAGCGTAGAGTTTTTTTCGAGTTCCGGTATCATTTTCAAGAGTTATGGCCCTTTTTCTGAAATCTCTGTGAATGGGACTTGTCCGGGCTGGATCTTGGTTAATATTGTATGAACAAGTATGAAATTTGCATGACATGTGGTCAGTGCCCCACAGTTGTGCAGCGTAAAGTTTCTCCCCGTTCCGCCTATATTTTCAAGAGTTATGGCCCTTTGTTCCTGAAATTTCCATGAATTGGGACTTGTCCGGGCTGGATCTTGGTTAATATTGTATGGACAAGTATGGAATTTGCAGGATATGTGGTGAGTGCCCTGTAGTTGTGCAGTGTGAAGTTTCTCCGCGTTTCGCGTATATTTCAAGAGTTATGGCCCTTTTGTTCTTGAAATCTTTGTGAATTGGGACTTGTCCGGGCTGGATCTCGGTTAATATTGTATGGACAATTATGGAATTTGCATGATATGTGGTCAGTACCCCATAGTTGTGCAGCGTGAAGTTTCTCTGCTTTCGGTTATATTTTCAAGAGTTATGGCCTTTTGTTCATCAAACCTAAATGAATGGGATATATTTATTTGTCCAAAGCACATTCCAAAGTAGATCACATAGGTCCTGAAGTATGAAATTGCCCCAAAAAGAGTGAATTGGATGCAAAATTCAAAGTTCACGATCGCTTCATAATTTCACCACAATATACTCCCAAGGAATGTAGGTCTCATAACCAGGTCACATTTTTGAATACTCCCAAGGAATGTAGGTCTCATAACCAGGTCACATTTTTGAATTTGGCGAAAGTCCCGGGTGGAATATGTACATGTATTATGCGAGGCATGCCGAAAAAAGTGACTGAAACAGAATTTTTATAATTAGCCAAATTAGGCCTCCACAGACCAATACAAAACAGAACAATGGTGGAGCAGTGTCGGATTAAAGCGGAAGGGGGGCATACAATTGAGCAATCTCTGATTGCTTCCTTGCTGCGTTTGAACTCCAAAACAAAATTATTGGTTACCTGTCAATAGAGACAGGTACTTTATTTCTCTACCTGTCTCTTTCAAAAGTTACCTGTCAGAGACAGGTAGACATGTGTTAATTTTGACCCCTGCAAGGTCATGTCAATCAACCCTTAAAACTTGATGACATGAAATTAGATATTCTATAACACTTGTGTCTATCAGGGGTAGAAATATTCAAATCATCAGGTAAAAAAAGTGGCCAGGCTTTGGTGTAAGACCTCCCATTGAAAAGGTAATATCCTGGACAAAAGACTGACAATACAACTTGCAGCAGATCCTTTGTGAATTATATTTCGTGAGTCTTACACCAAATCGTTGCCCAAAAAGTTGCTGAACATTTTCATCCTTGTCAGGACAAAAGTTATTGTCAGACAAACTGATGTTGTTTTGCTAGGGCGCACTGGCCCTAAAATATAAACTTTCCCACACTAATCATGCTTGAAATAACAGTTCAGCATGCCAATGAAAACAATATTTCTCAAATTTATCATATCAACTATCAAATAAAACTTGAGAATTTTAATATGAGAGATGTAAAAATGGAATGGATAAATTTGGAGGAGAAACTTCCTATGGCAGAGAGTAAACCAGGAAGGTTTTCATAATTGTATATGTTCACCCAAACTTGTATTCTAGCTCAAAAGAAAAAATACTATTTTTTCCTTGAAGGAAAACTTGAGGTAGAAGAGACTAGTGAATCTTAGTTTATTTATGTGGATAAATGCACTGCAATCATATTTCTGAGGCTGTAAAAGGTGGCGGCCCGTAGAACTTTTTCCAAACAGCTGAACCGTTTTTCTATTTTTCATATGCCGACAAATATATATCACCGCTGGTTAGAAGAGGATATAGCAAAGATAGCAATTGTCCTGCCCAGTTTTCATCCTTCCAAACTTTGTTACATGTATGTACCATTGTGAGTGACGGTAGGACTGCATGAAGACAAATACAGTCTTGACGGTATATTATAT
The DNA here is from genome assembly GCA_036873755.1 of Hanleya hanleyi. Lineage (NCBI taxonomy): Eukaryota > Metazoa > Mollusca > Polyplacophora > Lepidopleurida > Hanleyidae > Hanleya > Hanleya hanleyi. Next base: position 8,377 of record JAVTVY010026408.1, on the reverse strand, counting down.
TGAAATATTGTGTACAACAACAACATCAAATGTTGCGAATTCCATTCCTGTATGATGGTGATAGGCAGTTTTCTCATGATTTTGGCTATCCAGTCAGTTGGTCCAGCTTATTTCCAAATAAATTTATGATGCCTCCCCCCACCCAAGTCTCCAACATAATCCCTTTCATTATGAAAGAGATCAGACTGGATTATAATTTATATGATATTTGACCTCTATAGATATGATGTTTGACCTACATGTCTATGTAGACAGATCTGTTTACAACTAACAATCAATTGTCTAGCTCTTAATATTGTAGGTTCAAGGCTAATGACAGTTGATTCCTTGTTTTCCCCGTTAAGATTTTGTTTGAAAAGTTATGCGAGTGAGGTCCTCCTTCTCATTATTCATTACTCATTCTTTGAAATATATTCTGGCTGACATCACTCGGCAGTCATGTTCGACTATGTTTAAACAAATGGATTACCTGCCCTGATGGGATTTTCCACTGGGGCAAATTATTTTCATCAATCTATACATTTCCATCGTCTGATTTGATGTGTCTTTGAGGTTGTTGAACGAAATGAAGTTGACTTAAACACTTCACTAATTTCAACATATTCTAACTGAGAAATTGCCCTCGGAAAAGTGCATAAAAATTGTAAAAACTGCAAACGAAGAAAATGAAAATACTGGAAAAAATCCCCCCAAAAAACAGGCACTAGGAAAAATTACATATGGGCGGGAGACTGGGAAAGAAGGAATAAAGTGTGGAAGGCCTTTATACATGTACCAGACTCAATAAAATGTCACTAATTATGTACGTAATCTACAGGACTCAAAAATATTTGGGGGGGAAAGTGATCGCTGTATTGTGAAACTGATTGTCAGTATTACTCTCCATTACTTGTTTTATTATCCAGGAGAGTGCTCAATAACTCTCCTGGGGAAATAGGTGAGTGATGGATCACTTTCCATAAAAATGTGACACATGGTCCGAGTGGATGTGATATAATCATCAGATCATCCAAGCTTTTATCAATCACGGTATCTCCCGTTTAGGCCTTTTGTTTTTTATTTGTTGGTTCACGGATCTGAGTGATGAAAAAACCAGGTCGACAGGAGGGAAAAAAAAAAAAAAAAAAAAACACTCTCACATATACACAAAATTACACTCATAGTGTAATAACTTCGATACAGCCGAATACAGTTGTAACACTGGGTGTACATGTATAATAGCATGTAGAAGTCACAGAAAAACAATATATGCACTTTGTGGCATGTTCAATGAAAGGACATTGATGTCTTCAAAGTGGTTTGACAAGACAAGACTCCTCTGGTTTTGCTGTCTTTTTTCAACTTCCTCTCAAAAGAAAACTTTTGATGACCAGAGTTTGTGAAGTTGTATTTAGTACTGACCACAGTTTCTGAACTTGTAAATAATTATTGGTCCAAATTGGGGGCATGTTGTTGTATCTGCAAGATATCTGTATTTACTCAGAGTTAAAAAGTACTCAGTACTTTTCCTATTGACTAATTGTACAAAAGTTTCGAACATTTTATTTATAAAAATGGACGTCCTTTCGGCTGTGAAAAATACATACAAGATTCGGCATCAACAACATGCTACCACCCATGGCCCTTAAATCACGAAATATAGGCCCCCTATAATATTGGGGGTTACGAAAAGCGAATGTATGAAGATCGTGACCTTTCATTCAGGAGGGCATCGCTTCTCTTCGCCATATCCATCATAATGGAACAGCTCACCTGGGTCTGGCGTCCTTGTCAGATCGGATAACTTGAAGGAATTTACTCCGGAAGGAGTGCAACACTGACATCGGGGTAGACAGATCACATTCAGAGACGGCACCATCTTCATGTTTTGACGACTTCACGGAGGAAAGCGTGTCAGCCGACGTAATACATTTGCAGACGATGTCCCCAACAGTATCGCTGCCGCTCGTTACATTGCTGAAAAGATCTAGTCTTGACATCCGCCCCTTTCTTTACGACGGCACAGATGTAAAAACTGCCCGCCATCCATCCCGCCATTTTGTGACAGCGCGCCACAACAACTTTGCAGAATTATCTCCCTTGAAAGGTCCAAAATGGATGCGCGATGTCTACAGATACCTCGTGTGTAAAGTTTCACTCTTCGACAGTATATATTTTTGTATACCTCAGCCTTTCCACTGAGTCATCCTGTCGAGAATTGTGATTTTTTTTATCAGAGGATATAAAAATAAGGTCACTAGCAAATTTGTACGTCGGCGGAAATAAAAAGGACAAAATCTTGATTTGATTTTTTTTCCACTTTTCGGAAAAAGTGAGTCGGCGGATCCGTGAACCAACAAATAAAAAACGAAAGGCCTTATTAGGACGTTTACACATATGGTATATGTACCAGTACATGTATCACAGGGCAGTGTTTATTGGCACACATCCCATCTGCTGTTAAGGGGTGAGAACTTGGCTGAGTTTACCTGTCACTCTTCTATTATTAACCCTTTCTCCACAGTTCAGTTGGCCACTGGCCTATTATTAACCCTATTACCTTCTGTGAATTCCTTGTTCCTGTTTGTCCACAGGTAGACTGTCTGGGTATTTTGCACCTGCACCCGAGTTGTTCAGTAAGCTATCAGAGAAATACATGTATTCTTGAATAATTCCAGTTTTTAATCTAACACTGTACATTTAATTCTTCACAGGTTTGGCATAATCATGAAAATAACCTGCATAGTCATAAATAAAAGTTCAAGTCATGAATTTAATATTTTAGGCAAAAGTCATGAATTTTCCCTTTCAAGCCCCTTTTGATATGTTTTCAAATACACAAGCGAAACATTGAAATGTTTCTTGCCAAGTTTTGTTGGCCTTTCGACAGTTAATCCCACATATTTTTTTTTGTTAATTTGTCAAGGTGGACGTCATGAAAAATGGCAGGCCTCTCGTTTTAAGGCGCGCGATCGCACTCCCGCACCTTCGCGCTCCTGAACTTGGAACTAGGTGCGCGACTATAGCGCACCTGGCATTTCGCGGTCGTTAAAAAACAGTAAAAGCAGCTAAATTCATTACCAACTTACGTGTGCCATTAAACTGCCTTCCGACAGCAACGCATGTGTTTACGTCCGGTTAAATGGTCAGCGGTCGAAAGAACGCCTGCCTACGTGCCGCCGGTAAGTGAATTTTTCCGGCGACAACTTGTCTTGCAAAAACAATCTAGGCTACCTGTCGCATGCGGCAAGTAGGATTTTATATAGCAAAAACGATAAAATGCGATCAATTTTCGTAAATACCTTTTAGAAGTCTAGATCTATCTGAAGGAACGGACAATCCAAGAAATAATCCATTGAAAATTTATTTCAAGCCGATCTTTAGCCATTGTTGTTGGACCTTGTTGTTGGTTTTCTATCAACATTTCCCGCGCCAAATTTACTTCCGGTTGCACGCCACCTCTTGCGCGGTAGTCCGGTGCATGCAAAAGTCGGACCTGTTATGAACGGAATCGGACTATCTGATTTTTTTCTTCCAGTTGGTAAATAATATTGTCGGCTTTTTTTCTTTGGCTTCTATTCACAAGTGGAAGTTTTTCTATGCAGACATTTCAGTTAATTGATAATTCCAATGGGACTCTGGTGGCTGATTCTAATTTATTGGAATCAGAAATTTACAAGGGGAGACTTCTGATAAATATAAGTAAATATAGTTGGGATACTGGTTAACTCCCCATAAATTTTCATTCTTTAGAATTGGCGAAAGTCCCGGGTGGAATATGTACATGTATTATGCGAGGCATGCCGAAAAAAGTGACTGAAACAGAATTTTTATAATTAGCCAAATTAGGCCTCCACAGACCAATACAAAACAGAACAATGGTGGAGCAGTGTCGGATTAAAGCGGAAGGGGGGCATACAATTGAGCAATCTCTGATTGCTTCCTTGCTGCGTTTGAACTCCAAAACAAAATTATTGGTTACCTGTCAATAGAGACAGGTACTTTATTTCTCTACCTGTCTCTTTCAAAAGTTACCTGTCAGAGACAGGTAGACATGTGTTAATTTTGACCCCTGCAAGGTCATGTCAATCAACCCTTAAAACTTGATGACATGAAATTAGATATTCTATAACACTTGTGTCTATCAGGGGTAGAAATATTCAAATCATCAGGTAAAAAAAGTGGCCAGGCTTTGGTGTAAGACCTCCCATTGAAAAGGTAATATCCTGGACAAAAGACTGACAATACAACTTGCACTCCCGCACCTTCGCGCTCCTGAACTTGGAACTAGGTGCGCGACTATAGCGCACCTGGCATTTCGCGGTCGTTAAAAAACAGTAAAAGCAGCTAAATTCATTACCAACTTACGTGTGCCATTAAACTGCCTTCCGACAGCAACGCATGTGTTTACGTCCGGTTAAATGGTCAGCGGTCGAAAGAACGCCTGCCTACGTGCCGCCAGCAAGTGAATTTTTCCGGCGACAACTTGTCTTGCAAAAACAATCTACCTGTCGCATGCGGCAAGTAGGATTTTATATAGCAAAAACGATAAAATGCGATCAATTTTTGTAAATACCTTTTAGAAGTCTAGATCTATCTGAAGGAACGGACAATCCAAGAAATAATCCATTGAAAATTTATTTCAAGCCGATCTTTAGCCATTGTTGTTGGACCTTGTTGTTGGTTTTCTCTATCAACATTTCCCGCGCCAAATTTACTTCCGGTTGCGCGCCACCTCTTGCGCGGTAGTCCGGTGCATGCAAGTCGGACCTGTTATGAACGGAATCGGACTATCTGATTTTTTTCTGCCAGTTGGTAAATAATATTGTCGGCTTCTTTTCTTTGGCTTCTATTCACAAGTGGAAGTTTTTCTATGCAGACATTTCAGTTAATTGATAATTCCAATGGGACTCTGGTGGCTGATTCTAATTTATTGGAATCAGAAATTTACAAGGGGAGACTTCTGATAAATATAAGTAAATATAGTTGGGATACTGGCTAACTCCCCATAAATTTTCATTCTTTAGAAAGGGTGTTAGTTGGATCTAAATCCTTTGATATAATGAGTTCTAATTGCAGAAATTAGGGGAATAGTTGTCTTTGACATATCAATGTTGACATCAACTTTCCACTGGTGCTCTAAGTTTGAAAGAACATGTGTGCCAAATAAAAAATTAATAATAATAAATTTAAAAACACCCACCTCATTTTTTGAAAAGAAAAATTGCAGGAGAACCACTCACTGTCAAATTTCACATCATTATTGGTCACTGTTCGTCTGTTATCAAGGGAGATAACCCATCACTCGCCTAGACTCATTTAAGGGGTGTTATTTTAGGTGTGCTAACCACACTCCTGAGAATAATTAAGGCGAGTGATTGTCACTCGCCTGTTGTCTCACAAAACAAGAGGCCTGAAATGGGTGCATTTTTCCTTTCTGTTTACTATGCCAACTCTGTCTCCATGTACAGTATTACAATTCCTACAAGTTTAATATGTGCATACATGTATAGTTCTATCATGTCCTCTCCAATATCATGGATTAAGGAAACAGAGTAGAAAGTTTTGCCGAATTCCATTTCCTAACTTTGTGGCTCATTACATCCACGATCCCTTGGTTATGTCTCGTAAAACCTTGAATGCGCTTGAGGAAGAATAGCAGTGGCATCCTTCTGTTAGTCTGTGTATCTGACTATTGTCATTATTAGTGTACCTGCCTACATGTAGGGATTAAAATGAAATTGGAAAATGAACCGGACTAAATGTAATCAAAAAACGGAATAGATTCTTTTCAAAGGAGATGTATGATAAGGCAAGGGGGGCATTTTGGCCTTTACGTGGTGTGGTTGAAATCAAAACAAAAAACAAAAAAAAGACATGTCCTGAATATAATTGTTTTACTGTAACAACAAGAGAAAATATAAGTACAAAATATGTGAAAGTTCTAGCTCAGTTGCGTTAAGATTATATTTATGACATGACATTGAAATCTGCAGCATGTGCTATTTCTTGAAAAAAGGGTCTAAATTGAGCCATTCAAACACACATTTAGATGTGAGGGACCGACAGGCCAATTTTTTTTTTTCAGCAGTGGACATATAATGCTCCTGCACATCACCAGGCTTAATTGTGTTTTGGTCTAAGGGGTCATTCGGGTCTGTAATTTGTTTTTGAATGACTGGATTTAAATCCTTATTTCATTAAATAGCACATGCTGCGGATTTCAATTTCATGTCATATCTATAATAATAATGCAATTGAGCTAGAAATTTCACATATTGTGTACATACATTCTCTCTTGCCATTACATTAAAACACAATCATTTTTTAGGGCATTTTGTTTTCCATTCCAACCACACCACATGATGTATAGGCCAAAATCCCACCTTATCATACCATCTTCTTTGGCGTGGATGAGGGAAAGGAGATCAGCAACAAATGTACCCAAACAAACATCATACCAAATAGAACATTTGGGAATTGTTCTTGATGGGTTGGAGGGGCATGTTTTTTTTTAGTGAAAGGGAGATTAGGTCTGTGTTATATACATGTAAGAAGTCAATGCAGGCAATCAAAGGTTTGCAGTGGCTGATATACCAGTGAAGACAGGAAGATGATTATTCACTGTTTGCAGGGTACAAAAGGCCTGTACCATTTCACTTCACCGATACTACATCACATTTCTAGTTCTCCATTCAGAATTGACCTGTTGAACTTTGTTCTTACATATGAACCAGTATTCTATTGAAGTACAGGTACATGTACATATAGCTGTGGATATTCTAATCTGTCAATTCCATTAATCTGGTTGTTAACAACGGGGGAATATCCACAGGTACAGAAACCTGTCCTCGCATACAGTAATTGTACATGTATACAATTGCCTATCTTAATAGGTCTTTCTATATTTAGACTTAATAATAATATTTTTGATAAGTTATGCAAAACATGTACTTGGATGTATGCATGTCTTGAATGGACAAAAACCACAGTTAAACCTAACCGGTAATGCACATGATATGGTGTTAATGTCGATCATCATTTATGTGTACATTTCGATATAGATGAACCAATTGTGAATGTGTTCCATTTTACTGTTCCAAATAAACCAATGGTTCACCTGTATACACTGACACCTGTGAATACTAACACCTGTGTGAACTGACCAACCTCTAAATACTGATCTTACCCTGTTTCTTCTAATTTTTCGAACAGCATTTTTAGACTTAGAAACAGAAAAAATCCATCTTTATGTCAACTGAGGCTAAATACAGTGGCATGGATACAGTATTTATCCCAAGAACTAAAAAGATAGCTAGTGAAATTTGATTGTATGTAGAATGTTAGCAGAATTCCTCTCCAAAATTGCTTAAATTTAAGTTTTGCCGTCTGAATAATTAGAAGAAATAGGGTATCTTTGAGTATTTTAAACCTTGATAAACCAGAAATCTGGTCCCAAACAAGGTCAGTTTACAGAGGTTTCACTGTACATGTGATGTATTTGTAAACTCTGTAGGAACAACTTTCTCCATTCCCATGTACATGTACATGTATCTCTTAACATTGCATTTCACTCCAGGAGAGTGATCAAAACTGCCGAAAGAAAAAGTAAGGCAAATGCAGGAAGAGTGATCACTCTCCATCAAACGGGGTGTAAAGTGGTTGAACATTTACATTATGAACCAGTGACAGCATAATACATGAGTGTAACAGCTTTGGGACCTATACCTAGATTTATTGTTATAAAAAGGGAACCAGATTTAATAAATAACAGATATTATTCTAGTTAAACAAGTCAAATCCCAGAATAAATACATGTATATTTTTGTAGAATATTTGATTATCTCAAACAAAACATACCCTGGTTTAGGAAGGACTTCACAATGGGGATTAGATATTGATTAGGGGAGATTACTCGTACCAACATATGGTGGAGGAATGTGAGAGAACAGAACGAAGGGAGGCTACTCTGTTCACTATTTGTCTTTGAGACCTGCAAACCATCAAAGTGTTACATGTACAACAACACTGCCATAATACTTTAATAATTCATTCATGGGAAATTAAATTTTCCACCATACAATTAGGGATGATCAAATTCATCAAAATTGACAAAATGCTCCAAAATCTTGCTGCTGAATAATCATCTGTTATTTCTGTGTTTTCCCTGTGGCTGTGTACCCTATACCTTAACTGGATGGGAAACGCGACTTTCCTACTTTGATGTGCTTATTTACATCCTTGCCGCAGCTGATCATGCCTTATCAGCTGACTGATTAACTCAGAAACTCTAGCTGTGGTAGGTGTATACAGGTAACAGGGTGTGGCATCTCTTGTCACAGTCGAGGCAGGTCTATATGTGTCAGTAGAAGCATCCTCCTGATAATGCATGCCATAC